>OY660873.1:212500-245000 GCA_962446985.1 Xyrichtys novacula
TCTATGACAGGCCCACCTGCTGTGAGGACCTGGTTCTGATGGTCTCTCTCACTACAGTCCCTGAGTTCGGGTCTCTGGGTTACCTTTGGTCGTTTCCACCGGACCCCGGACTGCATCTCCAGTTCTCCCAGGGGGAAGTGATAGTCCACGAAGAGTCCGTCCCGGCCCACCGTGTTCACGTCCCCCCCGCCGTCCGGGTTCAGGTCTCCGCTCAGGAGTTCGTCATACCAGCGGCGGGACTGAGAACCGAGCAGTTCGTCCGAACAGACCGAGTCCACGTCGTCCTCAAAGGGGGGCAGGGATCCTTCCGAAGACGAACTCATGTCCGGGTCTCTGGTCCGAAAACTTCTGCTGTTTTCTGTCGGTCTGCGCACAAACCCGGACCTGTCCTTCCGTCCGACACCTGAGAACGAGACAACATGTACGGAGGCCACGCCCAGTCTGACAGGTAGAGGGAGGGGGTGCTCACCTGGAGGTGTGGGCGGGTCTACACGTGGACCTGCAGGGATTTCCCGGTTCCGGTGTCACAGACACACCCGAGACCGAGTCCAGAACCAAGTCCGTCAGATGAACGTCGAGAGTTTCAGAACCGAGTTCTTCAGAGTCACTATTCAGTAGGGGAGACCGGGGTAAGATGAGCCCCAACCCCCCTTTCCTTGTCAATAGTCAAAGAAATTGATCATGTGACCAAATCTTACGGAGATGGTCATCAGTTCATGGAGTCAGTGAAGGTTGGAAGCTCATGGGTGAAGAAGAGGTTCAACAGTTAAAGTGAATTTAGTCTTCAGTTTGATTAGAAATAAAGATGATTTTAAAAGAGTTTTATCATCAACTGTAGTTCCTCTGAGCTCCAACAGGAGGTCAGAAACCTCAAAGTCCACCATTTAATCTTGGAGGACTAATAAAGTCCTCATAGTAGTTCAGGGGGAACAGAGACAGTAAAGGAGTCTGAGGAGAGGATCAGAGTTTACCTTCAGACTGTTGAAACTTCTTCTTTTCATAAACACAGATCTGTGGATGTTCTCAGTCACTTTCTTAGTTATATGTAATAATAATAAACAGAATGATTGTTCCAGTTAAATAGAGTATACTAGATAAAAATACACATGAAGGTGAAGAAGTGACACAGACACAGCTTTGAAATGATAAATTACTTTATTGAGAAAAGAGAATTCTGGAAAAATGAGCCGGTCAAATCTTCGACGTGTGTGTGTGTGTGTGTGTGTGTGTGTGTGTGTGCGCCCATCACTGGGATGTAGCCATGATGCTGGACACACCTGTGAGCAGAAGAAGAAGAAAAAGGTCAAAGTTCATTGGGATCATATTTCCATATTTTCTGGTTTATTTGTTCGTTTTTTCTCCGTGTTCGTCGGGTCGGAGACTCACTCTCAAAGTCGATTTTCTCCACGATGTTTTTAGGTTTGACGCTCTCCTCCTGGTTGAAGATGAAGATCTGTCCTTCCTCGTTCTCTGTCCAGCCGTATTTATTCATCCAGATCTTTACCTGTGTGTCTGCGCACACGCACACACACGCACACACACACAGACAGACAGACAGACAGACAGACAGACAGACAGACAGACACACACACACACACACACACACACACACACACACACACACACACACACACAGGTGAGAGTGACGCTCTCTTCATTCAGGTTACATGTCGGTTTCCTGATGATGTGTCGTGTTTTTTTTTAACAGATGTTTTTTTGGTTCTTACTGGTTTTTGTGACCCTAACCCCTAACCCCTGACCCCTGACCCCTGACCCCTTACCCAGAGGATCTCCCAACATCTCAGCCAGTAACCGGTGCTCGATGGTCTGGTAGGTGATGCCCACCACATGACAGATGACTGCAGGAGAAGACCAGAGGAACAACAGATGATGATGGTGTGATGAAGCTGAAAGGAGTGACGAGTCAGAGTCAGACGATGATACTCACATTTACGAACAGAGTCTTCAAATCCTGTGATGCCGTCAATGAGCTCCCTGTTCTCCTCCAGACTCGTCTGTCAGGAAGACAAGGAGGAGAAGAAGAGAGACTTTGGTCAGAGGGAGGAGAAGGAGGAGGAGGAGAAACACCTGTTATAGACCTGTCACAGACCTGACATAGACCTGTCACAGACCTGACATAGACCTGTTATAGACCTGACATAGACCTGTTATAGACCTGTCACAGACCTGACAAAGACCTGTTATAGACCTGTCACAGACCTGTTATAGACCTGTCACAGACCTGTTATAGACCTGTTATAGACCTGTCACAGACCTGTTATAGACCTGTCACAGACCTGTTATAGACCTGTCACAGACTTGTTATAGACCTGACAAAGACCTGTCACAGACCCATTATAGACCTGTTACAAACCTGTTATAGACCTGTCACAGACCTGTTATAGACCTGTCACAGACCTGTTATAGACCTGTTATAGACCTGTCACAGACCTGACATAGACCTGTTATAGACCTGTCACAGACCTGACATAGACCTGTTATAGACCTGTCACAGACCTGTTATAGACCTGTTATAGACCTGTCACAGACTTGTTATAGACCTGACATAGACCTGTCACAGACCCATTATAGACCTGTTACAGACCTGTTATAGACCTGTCACAGACCTGTTATAGACCTGTCACAGACCTGACATAGACCTGTCACAGACCTGTTATAGACCTGCTATAGACCTGTTATAGACCTGACATAGACCTGTTATAGACCTGTCACAGACCTGTTATAGACCTGTTACAGACCTGTCACAGACCTGACATAGACCTGTTATAGACCTGTCACAGACCTGTTATAGACCTGTTATAGACCTGTTATAGACCTGTTACAGACCTGTCACAGACCTGACATAGACCTGTCATAGACCGGTTATAGACCTGTTATAGACCTGTTACAGACCTGTTATAGACCTGTTACAGACCTGACATAGACCTGTTATAGACCTGTCACAGACCTGTTATAGCATTGTTATTCACATCAATAACTCGATTTTCTCAGCTGCATGTAAACGAGGACGAGGAGAGAAGTCTGATTCAGAGAGAAAGACGAGTTATGAGGTTAGTCTGATTAAACTGAGACTGTAAACGAACTGAGTGATGGAAAGTTCTGGAAAGTTCGAGATCCTGGATCAGCAGGTGAGTCCGATTAAGAGAGACGACAAAAACACGATCAGCTGATTTGATCAAACTTTTCACCTGCTGCACAAACGTCGTGAAATCAAAGGACCTAATAGAGCAAATACACACCTGACTGCTGTGCTCAGTGTGTGTGTGTGTGTGTGTGTGTGTGTGAGTGTGTGTGTGTGTGTGTGTGTGTGTGTGAGTGTGTGTAAATACCCAGAAGCTCTGGAAGTGGCAGGTCTCAAGCAGGTTTCCCAGGTAGAGGATCTGTCTGATGGGGCGCTCCTCCTGCTGCGACACTGTAGTCAAGGAAACGACCCCTGACCCCGATATGTGACCCTGACACCCTTAAGCTGACTCACGCCGACAACACGTCAGTATGTAAAGACGCTCAGAGACGGTTTTCTCAGGGACCAGGTCTTCATCATGAAACAGACCACATTACACCCAAACCCGCTACTGGTTCTCACCTGGACCCTCCTGACCTGGACCCTCCTGACCTGGACCCTCCTGACCTGGACCCTCCTGACCGGGACCCTCCTGACCTGGACCCTCCTGACCTGGACCCTCCTGACCGGGACCCTCCTGACCTGGACCCTCCTGACCTGGACCCTCCTGACCTGGACCAGAGCACTAAAACCCCTCTGCTGCACATTCATTTCTTTCTGTTTCGACTCTTTTAGGATAAACTGAAGTTGTCGCAGCGAGTCTCAGAGTGAGGGACTCTGTGGGATTAAACTCTGGACACCAGCAGGTCTCTGAGGACCACCACAGTCTGGATCCACGTTCAGATTAAAGACGGCGAAAACAAGAGTCCACTTTAGTAAATAAAGAAGAGACCGTGTTAAAGAGGTGGTTCCTGTTGGTCAGGACAGAAGTCCAATCTAATTCTACTTCATTAACCCAAAATCCATCCTAGAGCTTCAAGATGGTCTGAGATGAGTCCATGGATAAATAATCATGGTTGTTAAGATCTTCAGAGGATATAGGAGAAAGATCTGTCTTCTCTGTTGAAGTGTGGGGCAGGAAGTGGAACATTTATTCATGGAAATGTTCAAAGATCCTCCTCTTATGGGAAAAAGTTAAAGACTATATAAGTAAATCATTAAATTATGAACTTCCCAGATCACAGAGATGATGTCTCCTTATGGTGCCTCTGCTGAATAAATACAGTTTTATAATATTAAAATTGGAATAATAACATGTGTACAGACTATTCTGAGGAACCCTGAGCTCCGACTCTGAGTCTGAGGGAAACACAGATGATGATGATGATGGAGAGATAAAAGAGTGAAAATGAGAAAACTGGGAGAGTTCTGAGAGACTGATGTGTTCACTCTCTGTCTTTATTTTCCTCTTTTTTATTTTATCATTATGACTATCTTTGACCTCCATTACATCTGTTTTGTTTGATGTTTGTTTGTCTGCTGCGACATTGAAAAATAATAAACTTTGAATTATAAAAGAAGACGTAGAAAAGAGCATCTAGAGGATACGTGAGTCTGGTCGATCATGCACTTGCAGAGGGTGAAGTCTGTGTGCGGCAGGTTGGTCAGAGCCTTCAGCAGGATCTGAGACGTCACCTGAGTCTGGAAGTAGGCCGGGTTGAACTGGTACCTGCACAGAACCAACAACACAAGATAAACAGGGACGTATGAAGACCTGAGCCCTCCTCAGACCACCAGGATCTCTCAGACCATGTCCCACTTACAGCTTCAGGACCGCCAGGTTGGCCTCCAGGTCGTAGGCGTTTTCTCGGGCTTGTGTCTCAACGTAACGCTCCAAGGTGGCGAGGTTTTCTGGGTTATACCTGCAGGACAAGAACGACCCATCAGTCCAGCTGAGACCGGGTCTGACCTCAGACCATCAGGCTTAAATCCTGATCCATGAACTGGTCTACTTTAGTAAAAGGTCTTTATCTGGTAAAACTGATCTGGTCTGATTTGTTTCAGAAAAACAACAAATCCAGGCCGGATCAGGAACCTGAGAACGGACTCACACGGATCCAGAGTCCGTGTTTTTATAGTATTAGACGTCCTTAATAACAAACTAAAGTTTACCAAAGTTTGACCACGAGAGAGGCGTCATTTTCACGATGGCGTCCATGATGGTAGGAAGCCCGGGGAGACCCCCCAGGTGAACTTTATAACCTACTTAGTGTCCATATATGGACGTCATGTGGAGCAGGTTCACTCTTACAAACACCGGGGGTCCATACTGACACACACACACACACACACACACACACACACACACACACACACACACACACACACACGTGGCATTGTTTCTTTATTTTTACGTGGGCTCAGAGTGTTTTTTACAGAACAACCATCCAGTCGGTGTTACGGTGGGATTGTCCGTTGGTACGGTAACCGAACTGTGAAATCGAGGAGTCTGATTTTAAATTTGATAAAAACGGCAGAAAAAATGATTGGCAGGTCAGCACCCGCAACTTTGAAAGACCTGTTTCAACAATCAATCCTTAAACTGGTGAATAATATCCTAACAGACATGTGACATGACCTGAAGCCTGAGTACGTGTGACTGAGTTACTGAACTCAGGACGGAGGTACAGAACCACGACAGGTCCGAGCTCTCATTCATTCATCCCACTGTCAGTGAAGCTCAGAGATGAGCGGGTGGTTCAGGACGGAGACGATGAGAGGAGGAGGTTAGAGGATGATACTCTGACTTTACACTGATCAATTACTCTATTGACACTTTTGAGAATATCTAGATTGTTTATCTATTTATTAACTTTGACATCTCTATTGATTATATAATTTTTTGTATTTTATCTCCCGTTGTATTTAGTAATTGATTTTTTTATGGCGGTTGTTGTCGTGTGAGTGTGCGGTTAAATGTGTGTGTCTGCAGCAGAACCTTCTAATCAAGATCAATTTCTCCCATCAGAGACAAATAAAGACTCTTTGACTTTAAGAATAATATTTTTTATATTACAGGTTTAGTCAAATGTAACCCTGATGTTGTTGTTTCTACTTCGCCTGTTTGACAAATCAATCAATCAATCAATCAATCAATCAATCAATCAATCAATCAAACTTTATTTAAAAGCACTTTTCCTACAGAGAATATCACAGTAAAGTCTTTTAAAGTTAATAAGGCGGTTTGGTCTCCATCGTGTTCTCCTGAGGATCATCCGTCTGTAAATGTGTTAAAACTACAAAGAAACCCGATTATTTAGAAACAAAAATGTGGAGATTTTTAATTTTTTTGTGTTAAAGTTTTTTTTTTTTTAATAAATAAATAAACCCGCCTTTAAACTCAGAACTTTCTACAGAACCGAACCCGTCTCTGTCTTTAGAGTCAGTGAGTGTTTTGGACCGGAACCTTCATCTTCATCTTACAGAGGAGGAGGAAGACAAAGATGAAGACCCTCTGCTAACGTTAGCTCTCCACAGTCTGACTGACTGAAAATTAGACATTTTAACGTCATATAATCATCAGAAACATTAAATTAAACTGTCCCGAGTTCAGTGAAAACAGAAGGAACCCTTAAATAAAACTATAATAATCATAAAATCTTTTTAAAATCGTTTTTCTGTAAACCTTAAACTCAGCTGCTGTTAGCTTTAGCATTAGCGCGCGGACTAAACTGCTCTCCCGCCTCCTGATTGGCTCTTTCTCACCTGTCGATCCCTCTCAGGAGTTTCCCCACGTTCGCCCTCATCTGCTCGAAAGACGCCGACATTAGATCAGGAGGTTCTCACGAAGATTCGGGAGAAAAACGGGAATAAATCCACACGTGGACCGGAGGTTCGAGAGGAGCGGAAAAAAGGGCGGAACGAAAAGAACGACACACAGGAGGACCGGAATGTGGACGGACTAGAAGGAGAGACGGACCATTTCCTGTGCAGCGCATAGATAAATAGAAAGACTAGATGGATGATGGCATTTCCGCCCGCGTCGTCACCGAGCGGCCATCTTACCTAGGGAGACTTCTCCCGCGCACTCTACAGTAGTGGATGGAAGGTGAGCGACCTACACGAACAAAAATACACTTAACTCGCTGAAATCTTGACGGATTTACAAACGTTTTGGTTTATTAAAAACCTTATTAACGTGACTATAATTCAGGCCGTAATAATTAATGATAATCATAATTATCCGTAAATATGCAGAAACATAACTACATCTCTGCCGTGTGTAACAAACCAATCCGTTTGAAAATCAGTTGAAATTTGAGCAGGATATTGTCATGGAAACAGGATGTTGTCATGGAAACAGTACATGCAGCATAGACATTAATGTTATCAGTGGGCCAGCAGCCCCTAGGTAAGATGGCCGCCGTGTGACGACGTCAGCCCCCATTGGCTCACAGCGTAGGTGAGCTATCTAGTCTTTCTATATATCTATGGTGAAACTGGTCGGTGTGAATGAAGTGAAGACTATTGGTCGATGTAATCTTTTCATTCACAGTTGTCAGCTGATCGCCCCTCTCTCTTCACTCTGATTGGTTCAAATTGATCCTTTGGACACTTTGGGAAGAGGAAGGTGACAGCATTGGTCACCACAGGCCTTCAGTCCTCCTCAGGTCCATGTCCACACGCTGGTTAGTCCTGGCTCTGGTCCAGTGTTGTTGAAACCAGTTTAACCATCAACAGTTTACCTAATTTTCATTCACTTCTATTGTCTGTGCACGTTAGCATCTGTGGAGTTTACCAGGTGTGGCCATGTTAGGGAGAGAGATGTCAACTGGACTGGTTTGGGGTCCTTGGAGACTCAGGCAAAACGTCTCCAAGAACCTCAAACAAGTCCAGTTGCCCTTTGAAGGAAGAACCGGATTGAATAAAGCTGTTAAAGCTATCGAATCAAAAACTTCTAATCAACCGCTAACTGCACTGGAGGCTGTTCACGGCGCAGGGCTGGGACACACCCACCCAGGCATGCACCCTGCTACAGGCCAGTGAGGGGCCCGCCGCAGCAAAGAGTGCTGCAGACCACCACCTGGCCGAGCTGAGTGCACATCAGGAGGCAGAGAGAGTTTGTGTTTGGACTTGGTTTGAAGCGCACGCTGCAGAGAGTGGACTTTGGTGCTGAAATGGTTTTATTATTTCATAGAAAGAATCAGTGAAAACCTCGTGCTGAAGTCTTTTGAGTCTTTTATTGAGACAAACAGGAGTTGATGAAGCACAAACGATCATACCTGACCTGAAGGAGAGGGTCTGTACTTTCAGTGAGCTGATAGTTAGACATTTTCCACGAGGGTGGGTCAGCAGAGGGAGATGTCTTCAGCTCATGGTGAAGTATCCATGGAAGCATCACAGTCAGTGTTCAACGTGTCCATGATATTCGGGGTTGAACAGTCCTCGGTGCCATGAGCAAAAGCCCGGAAGAATGTTTTGACGGCAGCATTTCTGAAGCACAGAGCTCCCCCCCGCCGCTTGTACTGTGACGTTGACCTGTTCATATCGGATAAACAGGTCCAATGATTGTTGACATCTCTAGATACACACCACTTAGAGTGGTCACGCGTAGGCTTCCAGTTTCCCAGACGAGTCCAAACATTTTTGACGTTGTAGACTTTAGGCTGGTTCTTCACGCAGTAGGACGGTTTGCGGTCTGGCTGGCAGCCCCAGGACTGGACGTCCACATCGCTGTTGATCAGCTGTCCAATGGTGACGTAAAGATCTCCAACTGCAGAGAGAAGAAGAAGAAAAAGGACGACCATGTCACTGCTGTAGGATTATAGATCATTAAAAAATATTAAAGTTATTATAGTCAAAGTTTATGACAGTTAATCATTGTTTATATAGATGATTAAAGTTTGTTCCAGTTTTTTATAGTTTATCAAATTTAATCATAGTTTATGGAAGTTTACTATAGTTTATTAGATTTTATTAAAGTTTATTAAAGTTTATTAAGTTTATTATAGTTTATTAAAGTTTATTAAGTTTATTGAAGTTTATTAAGTTTATAAAAGTTTATTATAGTTTATTAGATTTTATTAAAGTTTATTAAAGTTTATTAAGTTTATAAAAGTTTATTAAGTTTATTGAAGTTTATTATAGTTTATTAAAGTTTATTAGAGTTTATTAAAGTTTATTAAGTTTATTATAGTTTATTAAAGTTTAAGTTTATTGTAGTTTATTAAGTTTATTAGTTTATTAAAGTTTATTATAGTTTATTAAAGTTTATTAAGTTTATTAAAGTTTAAGTTTATTAAGTTTATTATAGTTTATTAAAGTTTATTATAGTTTATTAAAGTTTATTAAGTTTATTAAAGTTTAAGTTTATTATAGTTTATTATAGTTTATTAAAGTTTATTATAGTTTATTAAAGTTTATTATAGTTTATTAAGTTTATTAGTTTATTAAAGTTTATTAGATTTTATTAAAGTTTATTAAGTTTATTATAGTTTATTAAAGTTTATTAAGTTTATTAAAGTTTAAGTTTATTATAGTTTATTATAGTTTATTAAAGTTTATTATAGTTAATTATAGTTTATTAAAGTTTATTATAGTTTATTATAGTTTATTAAGTTTATTAGTTTATTAAAGTTTATTAGATTTTATTAAAGTTTATTAAGTTTATTATAGTTTATTAAAGTTTATTTTAGTTTATTAAAGTTTATTGAAGTTTATTAAATTTTATTATGTTTATTATAGTTTATTAGATTTTATTAAAGTTTATTAGATTTTATTGTAGTTTATTAAAGTTTATTATAGTTTATTAAAGTTTATTAAGTTTATTGAAGTATATTATAGTTTATTAAAGTTAATGAAGTTTATTATAGTTTATTAAAGTTTATTATAGTTTATTGACGTTTATTATAGTTTATTAAAGTTTATTAAGGTTTATTGAAGTTTATTAAAGTTTATTAAGTTTATTGAAGTATATTATAGTTTATTAAAGTTTATTGAAGTTTATTATAGTTTATTAAAGTTTATTATAGTTTATTAAAGTTTATTATAGTTTATTGACGTTTATTATAGTTTATTGAAGTTTATTATAGTTTATTAAGTTTATTGAAGTATATTATAGTTTATTAAGTTTATTATAGTTTATTAAAGTTTAAGTTTATTATAGTTTATTAAGTTTATTAGTTTATTAAAGTTTATTATAGTTTATTAAAGTTTATTATAGTTTATTTAAGTTTATTATAGTTTATTAAGTTTATTAAAGTTTATTATAGTTTATTAAAGTTTATTAGAGTTTATTAAAAATTATTCAGTTTATTAAAGTTTATTGAAGTTTATTATAGTTTATTAAAGTTTATTAGATATTATTATAGTTTATTAAAGTTTATTATAGTTTATTATGTTTATTAAAGTTTATTAGAGTTTATTAAGTTTATTATAGTTTATTAAAGTTTATTAGATTTTATTTAAGTTTATTATAGTTTATTATGTTTATTAAAGTTTATTAGAGTTTATTAAGTTTATTATAGTTTATTAAAGTTTATTAGATTTTATTTAAGTTTATTATAGTTTATTAGAGGTAATTATAACTGAGAGCTCAGATCAGAGGCAGTGACGGTCTGCTTGGGTTTGGATGTGGACTGGTTGTTTGGACTGGACCGTGGTTGGTCGTTTAGTCCTGGTCTGATCCGTGGAGGCAGATTTGTGAAGGCAGAGAAAAGAAGCTTCACCTGCAGGTCCCTCCCGTTTGGACTCATCCAACTGTTGTTTAGCGATGCTGTGAAACTTCAGATTCAAGTTGGTCGATGTCAGCTCCTGGAAATTATTGGATGGATTAGATTTGACCCAGTTCACAGCGTCCCTTAGTTCTTGATGAAAGCCCGGAGGGATATCATGTTCAAATGGAAAAGCTCCGATGTACTGCAGGTGCAGACCTAAAAAAACATCAAATGGGACCTTGAACCTTCACAGTTACCCCTCAGGCTGAGATTTAGACACGGGAGAGTGTTGTGTCTGAGCTTCTTACCGATTTTACTGAATTCCGGGTATAGAAACGTGACGCAAATAAACGTCTGAGCGTTAGACGCTCCGCTGTTCGGCCAGAAACTATTCTGATCTCTTCGGAAAGGGAACTGTGGTGTGCTGTGCAAGAGCCAGACTCCAGAACCAGTGCTGTCCACCATCAGAACCCCTGAGGACAGAAAGAGTTAGTGCAGTTATTTACCACCAGAGGGCAGTGTGTTACAGAGAAGGTAGCAGACCTGCTGTGCACTCATATTTACTCTGAGAGAGAAAATAAACGTCATGAAATGTCCCTTTACTGCCCCTACTCAGTCATGCGCCCCTCAACTATGAAACGATCATTTCTGATCATTTCTCTTGTCATGAAGGAAATGTTGTTCTGTCAGGGGTTTACTTTGTTTACCTTTACTGTGACCAAACTCAGGTGAAGCACTAGATCCTGGAGGCTGATCACTGTAGCTGATGAATCCAAAGTTACTTGGCTTGAACATGTGTAGAGAGGACACAAGGACAGGTGAAATATACCTGAGTTCATGATCCTTCCACATTCTGAAGGTCCAGATAGATTATCTTGAATATTCTGAATGAACCCGACATGATTCTGTCGTCACAGAGAATCAATAAAAACTTGTTCATCTAATAATCCTGCTCAGGGATTTCTAAGGACAGTTGTCTTTGCTTTACTTAGAGGACAGACAAAAGAGAGTGACATGCAGCAAGGGGCCCCGGGGCCCCAGGACCCCAGGGCTTAAGGACTAAAGCTTCTGTACCCAGAGGAGCCAAAGTGCTGCCCCCACCAGGTCAGGGAAAGTCTGTCTTTGTTAGTGAACATTTGTAAGAGGGAGGGGGTCCACATGGATCTGAGACGATTCTCACCATTTGTCTGATGGGGGTAAAGAGGGGTCTCAGGGTGTTTGCCAGGACCCCCTCTGGATGATTGATGCCTTTAAAGTTTGTCGTGGAGGACCCCATCTCTCTCTGCCCCCTATCGTCCATGTAAACGTACTCCAGACCACTGAGATGTTGGTCCTGCAGGTTCGGAGTCTTGTATAAGATGTACCTGAAGGAAAGGGAGCGTTAATCAAATCCGGTACTCTTGTATGAAACTCAGTCCTGAGTGTGGTCTCACCAGTTCACAGCAGCACCATTGTCATCTTTGCAGCTCACTGCACCTTCAGATCTGCTGCAGAGCAAAGTGAGGGCCAGCACCAACCTCCACATGACTCTCAGAAACACACCTGCAGCCACAACAGACCGGATCAGCTCAGTGATTTGAACTCAGTAAAGACGAATGAAGACCCATGTCCTGAGACCAGAACCTCCAGAATTTTGAAGCACTATGTAGACCACAGCGCAGGCTCGTCTTTCTCGGAGGTGGGTCTAGACTTCAAATGAAAATCAGCAGCTGAATCATGTTTCAGGAAAACCGTGTGACCCAGAGGTTTCTCTTTTTAAAGTTTTAACCATAATTAGTCCTGAGGAGGGACACTCAACTGCAGGCCCGTCCAAACAGACCAGACAGGGCTGAAAGACCTACCTTAGAGGGACTGAAGTGTGCAGAGGTGTTCAGGTTCTGTTGGGTTCTACTGGGCTCTGCAGAACTGACAGAAGTATTTATTTACCCCTTTGTGTACCCACCAAATCAGCAGAGGTCCAATCAGCTTCTCCAGACACCAACTGACCAATCGGCTTTTACTAAATCTTTGACATTCCGGTAAATGTCCCACAGTTACAGTTCCCGACAGAGGGACATCTGTTTGAGGTCATCAGACTTTATCCATCACCGCCAAACTGAACAAACTAAAACCCCGTTTATAGGACGTCAGCAGACAAAGGTCATCACCGCTCTGTCAGCTGCTGCTCTGACACCTGAACTTCATGAAATGTCCCTTTACGATGAAACGGTCATTTCTGCAGGTCAGTATTTAAGATGGAAGTCTTTGATTCTACCCTGTAAAAGTAGGCGTGGAGGTTTTTCCTCGCCGTCTGTCAGAAATAAAGTTTGTCATGAAGGAAATGTTGTTTATTTTCTTCACATCCAGAGCACAGAGAGGAGTCAGGGTGAATGGATGAACGTCAGGGAGATGATGACATGAACTGGATCTCCTCAGGATGTTGTCCTCTCCTTTTTACATTCTGTACACTCATGGATCCTGCAGTCGGCATGGAAACAGACTCATCTTAAACTTTACTGATGGGTCGGTAATGGTCAACCTCCTTCATGACCACAAATATACCCGTGGTCCTGTGGTCAATGGACCTGTAGACTGGTGTGATGCTTTTCTTCAGTCCAATGTGCAGAAGAAGATTAAAGACAAACACGCTGAGCACCAACCGAACACCATCAGAAGGACCAGACCGCAGACACTGGTGGATATCAGGAATACTGGGGGGCTATGGAGAGAAAATGGTTTCAAATCAGGTTCAAATCCTGTTTGATTAGACTCACCTGTCTGTACCTGCTGATCACATGACCACCTACAAATCTAACCCTCTGCAGACACTTGACTAAAGTGTTGTTCACTGACATGAACTTGTTATAATCTTTGTTTCTCTATTTTAGTGCCTCATTTTTCTGCTTCTTCTTTCTTTCTAAATCATGTGAAGTTCAGTTTCGTCTTTTTGTTCATCTCCTCTTTTCAGTTAATATTTTACCAGCAAGGATCTAGTTTGAAAACGAGTCTGTTGGTCTGAAACCCTCTAATCAGTGTGTGTTTGACAAAGACAGTTGTGTTCATGTGTAAAGACTGTGTGCTCTTAAAAAAACTCTTAATGAGACAGAAAGCCTTTGTGTGACTCTTTATTTAGAAGTCCACGTTTTCTTCTTCCTATGAGCACCAAAAAATACTGCGTGGGTTTTTTATTCTCGCCCTGTGGCGAAGCCAAAGATTTTCGGATAGATTTGGTGGGTAATTTCCCAACCAGCAGGTGGCACTGTGGCTCAGTCTACCGGCACTGAGAGTTAGAGTGTGACCTACGGTGTAAGCAGGACCTCAAAATGCAGCACAACACTGTCCAGCAGCAGTCAGTCAGGAACAAACACGATACGGCGGTTTGAGAAGATACCGACGGTTAGCTGTAGTGAAGAACAAGATGGTGGTTTTCACCAGAGAACATCTCCAGATCATTTTATTCTTCACTACAGCATGCCTCTTGGTTAATGTCTCTTCATTATCTGTAATCTTTATTTTCTTTGACTTCTTTAAGTCGTGGAACAGCTTTTTTAAAACACGCCTCCAAGTGCTTCGTTATGATATTTTCTTTCAGTTCATCAGTGAAGATCAGGTGGAGCTGTGAAGTTGTGAGTGAACATCCGACAGTTTGATTGGTAGTTCAGTTATTTCAGTGTTTTTCTTCAGGATCAAATTTCTCTTTTCTTACTGAACTCTGAAGTTGTTTCACTGCATTTATAGTCTGTTGTTGGCGTCCCACATCATCTCTGCTGTAGCTGTAAATTCATTTGTTTCCATAACAAGTTCGTCATTGGCTGGGCGGTCTCTGCTGCCCTCTGGTGGTCATGTAAGGATCTAATCTGGACCCCAATAAAACTGCAAACTGGACGAGGATGTCGGTGTAAACGTGTCAGATCTTCATGAGGGAGACCAGCTGTGAACATGTTTGGATATAGAGAGCCGTCTCTCTCTCTCTCTCTCTCTCGCTCACCTCCTCCTCCTCCTCCTCCTCAGAGCCGGTTTTCTGTGCCTGACCCGGTGGTTCCTCCTCTGAGGGCTGAGCTGAGGTTCAGGCAGTTCTTCTTTGTGGTTTTTCTGGCTGCTGCTGTCGTCTGTCACATGTGGGCGTTCAGGAACCATGTGGCAGAGATGAGAGTGAGGGCAGGAGGACGGGTCGTCTGCAGACAGAAGAAGAAGATGGAGGAGAAAGGTCAAGGATGAAGCTGCTGTAACCTTTGAGTCCACCTTCAGATCGGATCTCCTGACCTCCTCTGAAGCTCCTCCTCTGAAGCTCCTCCTCTCACTCCTCTGTGAGCGTCGGCTCGTTTGTCTCCGTGTGTCTCTAAAGACTGAACCAGCGGACAGTGTGGACGGTCAGGAGCTCGTCTTAAAGTGACCCGAGGACCCCTCATCGGTCTGCACCACCCTCCTGAGACCGCTGTCAGACAGCCAATCAGAGAAGCCTATCAGGACACCTCTATCCAATCAGATGACAGCAGAGATAATGAGGCAGCAGGTCCTGACTGAGCTGATGATGATGATGATGATGATGATGATGATGATGATGATGATGATGATGAAGGCGCTCAGCTGATCAGATCTGTTCGACAGGATGTCGAGGTGCCCTAAATTCATCTGCAGGGAAACGCTTCACAACAGGAAGCTGACAGGGAGCTCCGAGCACGAGTACACACACACACACACACACACACACACACACACACACACACACACACACACACACACACACACACACACACACACACAAAGACACACACACACCAACACTGTTCCAACAGGCGTGAAGCTGCAAGTGAAACTCACAATGAAAATCCCCAAAAGCACGACTGCAACATCAACTGGCATCACATGCACCCCCCCCCCACACACACACACACACACAGGTGTGCACACAAACACAAACATGATGCACAAAAGACACACAAAAGGGGAAAAATACAAAAATCTGTAAAGTCTGAAAAAAGCTTCAACTCTCTCCTCCTGTCTGCGTTTAACTCACAAACACACACACACACCCAACAGGAAACAGATGAACACACGCAAATATATGGGGGGGGGGGGGGGGGGGAGAGAGAGAGAGAGAGAGAGAGAGAGAGAGAGAGAGAGAGAGAGAGAGAGAGAGAGGGAGAGAGGGAGAGAGAGAGAGAGAGAGAGAGAGAGAGAGAGAGAGAGAGAGAGAGAGAGAGAGAGAGAGAGAGAGAGAGAGAGAGAGAGAGAGAGAGAGAGAGAGAGAGAGAGGGAGGGAGAGAGAGAGAGAGAGAGAGAGGGAGAGAGAGAGAGAGGAGGCAACCTGAGAAACAGAAACAGGAAGGTGTGCCTATGTATTTGTGTGTGTGCGTACGTGTGTGTGTGCGTATGTGTGTGTGTGTGTACGTGTGTGTGAGTGTGAGTGTGTGTGTGTGAGTGTGTGTGTGTGTGTGTGTGTGTGGCAGCTGCTGAATGACACTCGTCACACACAGTCAGAGTGTGTTTTCTCTGCGGCTGGTTTCCTCTCACAGTTTCTCTGCCTCTTGAGTTTCTGAGCGTGTCGGTGTGTGTGTGTGTGTATCTCTGTGTGTGTCTCTGTGTGTGTCTCCTCGTGTGTGTGTGTGTGTGAGAGAGAGCGAGTGTGTGTGACATGCCTGAGGAGGAAAATTAGAGACTTCAAATGGATCTCTCAAACCGGACCGCTCTGGACATTTCCACCAGGAACCCTCAGGACGACTTTGAGATCCTGCTGAGAGTCGGAGGAGGAACGTACGGAGAAGTTTACAAGGTCAGAGGTTCTTCTGGTGCTGATCCGTTTCAGAGTTTATCACCGTAGAGACGATCTCTGAGTCGCTCAGACAGAGTCGGTGTGTTTCAGAGAGAGGAGGGTGTTCTGGACTGAAGTGGGTCAGACCCGGTCCTCTCAGCAGGGTTGGTGTTCTGATGGAGTCTTCTGTGGTTGGAGACGTTAGTCTGATTTTTGGACTTTGATGCGATCTTATCTTGAGTGCAGACCTGGCCCAGCAGCAGGAAGTGGTTTTAGATGAAGTGAAAGTATTTTTGGTGACCCTTTATCGCCTTTTCTGTCATATTATATATTTATACTTTAATAAACTTTGATTAAATCAATACGATCAATACGTTATTTAAAAAACACATGAAAACAGTCTGATAAACCATCCAAACGTCCTCTTGTAGTTGATCAGTTTCCAAAAACATCGAATGAATCAAAGAAGATCAATAAATATATTTGTTAAATTTTACGGACATTTTGATTTTGTTGGTTTTTAAAGTAAATCAAAAAAACTTTCAGCTCCAAAAAAAAGAGTCCTGACCTCTGACCCTAATTAGTCATTTCAGTCGTTAAAGAGTTTTAAAGGTGGATCTGTTCAGACTCAATTAATTTCGATGTTTGAAAGAGAATTTAAGAAAAAGACGTTCAGTAAACTCGGCTGGACTCTGTGATCCCCCTTCAGGTCCTTCAGGGTCCTGGACTTAGTGCTCAGTCCTGAGGTTTTTAAGTCCTCTGCGTCTCTGGAAAGTTCTTCCTGATCTGACAGCCGTCCTCCAACGTGACGAAGGTTCTGATGGGTCCATGTGAGCGGACCTGGTTCTGGATTTACAGGAAGTCGTATTTTGGTCCTTTCAGTGAAGACTCAGATCAGGGTCAGCGGGGGGTCAGGAGGACTTCAGAGTCCGGCGGCCTGAACAAGAGAGATCCATCATTCTGTTATCGATGACTTTGGTCTGACTGTAGGACATAAAAGTCCACAGTAGAGAAAATAATAATAACAATAATAATAATAATAAAAAATAAATAAATAAATAATAATAATAATAACAATAATAATAATAATAATAAAATAATAATAAAAATAAAAATAATAATAATAATAATAAAATAATAATAAAATAATAATAATAATAATAATAATAATAAAAATAATAATAATAATAATAAAATAATAATAATAATAATAAAATAATAATAATAAATAATAATAATAATAATAATAAAAAATAAATAAATAAAATAATAATAATAATAATAACAATAATAAGTTTATTTGTGTAGCACTTTTCAAAAACAGACGTTTACAAAGTCCTCTGACCTGCAGTCGTAGAGCAAATGGAAAAAGACAAATAAAAACAAAAAACTCCGTAAAAACAGAATTAAAGGAACATTTTCATTTTTCAAACAGAACCATGAAACATAAACTGAGACCATGAGGACCGAAATACAAACAAAAAACAAAAATTAAAAGGGTGGAGGCTGAGAGAAACAGGATATTAAATATAAAAGACAAAATCAACAATGATAATAATAAAATAATAATAACAGGTAATCCTGATAATAACAGTGATGATAAAATAGAGGAACAGAAATGAGCGAGAGATGAAACAATAAAAGACGTCCTCTCATTATTAAAGTCTGTAAAAGTGAGTTTTTAAAGAAGCGTCTGTCTCTGCTGTTCTCCTTCTCTCCTCTGAAGGTCGTTCCAAAGTCGAGGAGCTCTGATGGACAAAGATCGATCAGCTTTAGAGACTTTGGAACGACCAGGTACAGAGACCAGGTTCTCACGTCACGGTCTGCATCAGGACCATGAAGGGGTTCTCTGCAAAAACCTGGACCCAGTAAAAACTGGACATGATGTTCACCTGCTGGTCTTGAGTGGACCGCTCAGGTTCAGTTCTGACCTTCTTGTCCCCCTTGACCTTGACAGTCTGGCATGTGTTCTGGGCTGGGATTGGACCTGGACTGATCTCAGTAGAGACCTCAGCCTGGACTCGTTAATCCAGATTATAGAAGTGTCAGATTTATTCTCTTTGAACGTTTGGACCTCGTTCTGAAAACTTCACATCTTCACATGAACGCTTTCAAAACTGCTAAGATGGTCGATCGTTTATCACGCCGCCATCTTTTATTCTCTGTTGTCCTTCTTCTTCTTCTAACCTCCGATCTTCTCTGCTGAAGGTCGGTGAAGGTCGGACCTCCTCAAAAACACTTAAAGACGTCTCTGAGTTCAGTCGGTGTTTGTGAATCTCTCAGACGAACTCGGGTTTGACACTCATGCAAAGCAGGTTCTCTGCAGAGTGAGCACACTTCCTCTAAACAGGTCAGCACACACACACTGCTGAGAGGAAAGACACACACACACACACACACACACACACGGATTTGCATTGGTGTCCTTGCTACACACACACACACACACACACACACACACCCTTCAACAGATATGATCACACCCACACAGACTCATGAACACAAATTCACAGACATGTTTGTGACTGCACGCGTGTGTGTGTGTGTGCGTGTGTGTGTGTGTGCGTGTGTGTGTGTGTGTGTGTGTGGACCTTCAGTTGTAGACTCGGGTTCGTGTCGTCAGGTGAACAGTCAGTCAGTCAGTCAGTGTGAGTCAGGGCTGTGCTCATGATCTGTGTTGTTTGCTGAACTTTCCCTCTGACTAGTTCACACTCATGTTCTTCACTGATCTGCTCTGTAGAACCTTCAACATCTGCCGTCTGGTTCTGGAGAACAGAACCAACCAAACCACAGACGGCAGAACTGCAGAAATACAGACGAAGGAGAAGAAGAAGAAGAAGAACTCAGATCTATTTTTGTGGTTTGGTACGAAACATCAAACCTGAAAGTTTAATCAGTGGAAGTGTGTGTGTGTGTGTGTGTGTGTCTGTGTGTGTGTGTGAGTGTGTGTGTGATGATGGCATGTTCCCAGACAACATTTCTGAACGCTGAGGCGGCGTCACACTCCCACTGCTTTAATGTAACCCTGAAACAGCGGCTGGTTTAACGTGTTCAACGACCCAGCACAGCCAAGGAGGAGGAGGTACCAGCTGCAGCACCTCCTCCTCCTCCTCCTCCTCCTCAGAGACTCTTTTCTGCTTCATTCAGCTCCTTCATTGTGGATGGATCCTTCTCTGAGGGAAACTCTCTTTTTCTCCTCATTAAAGAGGAAATCAAACATGTCCTCTGAATATACACACAGCCCTGGTACAGTCTAACACAGGGGTGTCAAAGTCAAATGGACGGAGGGCCAAATAAAAAATTTAGCTACAAGCCGAGGGCCGGACTGATCGAATGTTCATTGAAAATTTTTTAAATGACGCATATAGTCTAGTGAACCTAACTGAACCTACTGAAAACCTAACAAATATATTCCAATATGATCAGATAAATAAAGCAATATTTTCTTATGGCTCTGTCAGTAATCTTTAATTTTCAACAGACACAAAAGACAAATTTCCTTTATATAAAAATCCCCATAACATGAACATTAAATGAAAGAAACCGGTATTATTCAAGGCACCATCAGTAGCCTATATTTTCTATTTTAGCAAAAGTGGGCTAAATTTACTTCAAAGAAAAAAATAATAATAGCAATTTTCTATCATCCACTCAACTGAAATATTTTTAAAATATAATTGGATTGAAATACAATAAAAACGTGTTTCGTTTCATAATGTCGTCTCAGATTACACTCTTTCAGTACCGCCACACTTTCTCCACACAGAAGACACACAGGTTTACCAGCTACCTCCGTGAACATATACTCCGACTCCCACCTTGTTTGAAACCCCCGGTTCTCAGTGTCCACCTTCCGTTTTGCCATTTTTGATGGGTATCTGAAAGTTAATTTTACTGTTATTCTGACGACTGCTGTGCTAATAAATATTGAAATGAAGCAGCCTACTGCTCGGTGCGTCACCGTTGCATTGTGGGAAATGTAGTATTGGTGCGTGTAAAAGATCTGCGGGCTGCCGGCTTGCTGCGGTCTGCGGGCCGGTTCTAATAATAAATCAAGATCATCCCAGGGGCCGTAAAAAACCTTCTCGCGGGCCGGATGTGGCCCGCGGGCCTTGACTCTGACATATGTGGTCTAACACCTGGAACAGACCTGCTGCTCGGTCTGCAGCCGTGCTAACAGGTGCAGCGCTCCTCCAGGCTGACATGGCGGTGCTAAAGCGCTAATGTTGAAGCTAACGTTGAAGCTAACGTTGAAGGTAACGCTAACTCCGTGTGCTGAGCGGTTACTGTGTTTCTCAGCTCATCTGATCCGGTCTGGAGTTCTGGACGGTGTTGTGCTGATTACTGAAAAATACTGACGAGTTACAGTTACTAAAAAAAAACTAACTCAGTTACTGAAACCAAAAACTGATGCGTTACTGAGAAAGAACTATTTAGTTCCTGTAAAACGTTCTTCCACTGCTCCCGTTTTATAAAGGCGGATTGATGAAGTTCATTTCAGTTCTGTACTGATGATCAATAAAACAAACGTTTACATTCATGTACATCTACGTCATACATCTACATCACTGAATCTGATCTGAATATGAGCCGTTCCAATCCGCACCAACACAAACCTCGACACTAACGCCGACATTTTACCGTCGGACTGTCGGAATAACAGCCTGATACCGCTACAAGAGGTCAAACAGACGATTAAACAAACCATGACGTCGTTTTATCTGTTCCGTCGTCTTTTGAACTCAAACCGCTGCTGCTCGGGTGGAGTGGGTGTGTGCTCGCTGTTGTGAGTCTCGGTCGCGGATGCTGCGTTACCTTAGCTGCTAACTTTGTGGAAGCGCCGCTCTTCTCGCCGCTTCAGTAGATCGCTGGGACAGTTGACATGTTACCCAAATGTTGTTTTTCTTTTTGCTCTGGAGTTGAAAATAATCTCCACGAGGACAAACTGATCTCATCCTTCACGCTCACCATCATGCCGTTCCCTGACCTGTCCAGTCCTCTTCATGGCGCAGGTTTGATTACGTGTGTGACGCCAGACAGTGACAAGTGCTTTCACTGAAATGTTATGGGAACCGTGTGATGTCATAAACCTTCACCAATAGGAACGGAGTAACGCAGCGTTTGGTAACAGAATAAAGAATAAAGTAACAGCGTTGATGATGATGTATAACTACCCAACACTGGTTAACACCCTCTCTGACCCCTGACCCTTGACCCTTGACTCTGACCCACATTATGTGCTCAGTACCCTCTCTCTTGACTCAGGGGTGTTGGTTCTCACACACCTGTTCAGTCCCTCCTGGTGGTGGTTTAAACTCAGACCTCCTGGGGTCCTCCTGGGTCTGCAGCTGGCTCAGGTCTTGGGTTTAGACGTTCTCATCTTGATGGTGGGACATTCGCCCTCCTGAAGTCTCATCAGATACTGTGATTGGTTGTTATTCAGGGTCACCTGTGGAAAGACTGGATCACAGTATGGACCTGTGGAGTCCAGTCACAGCGACCCGTGTTCAGCTCTATCCTGCTCAGGTGTTCGCTCACACCGATAACTCCGATCGATCATATTCAGCCTCTCAGCTAGGGCCATAAAACCATAACGAGATATATCTAAAACTAATTTCCCTCATTATCAATATAAAACATGATCAATATCCTTTTCAATAGTCGACTATACGAACAGCCAATGAAAAGGGGAGTTTCTCCGGGTCTGAACCAATCATGTTCTGAATTAGAACCAAGTATCAACCAACTGCAGCGTCGTAGCAGACAGCAGCTCCACCCAACCATAGCACTTTAACAGGTGAAGCCGACAGCACTGTTGGTGAGAAACAAAGAAAATGAGTGCTACCCCCGACAGAAATGACCATGAAGGCTCAACAGATGACCACATCAATGTCAACCACAACACTGGCGTTAGGAAAACGTCGGTGGTGTGGAGGTATTTTGGTTTTTGGAGGTCGGACATGAAGCAGAGTAATGTGGACTGTAAATTATGTCGAGTACATGTTCTCACAAAGTCGGGGAATACCTCAAATCTTTTTCACCACCTGAAGCAGCGCCACGCCGCAGAGCACGCGCAACGCCAAAGGTTACGAACCCCGAGAGGAGCGAGGAGCCCATGGCGCCTGAAACAGACGACCATTCAGTCGGCTTTCTCTAGAGCGACGCCTTACGACAAAACGCCAAAGAGACACAAAGACCTCACAGATGCAGGAGATTATTGTGTTGGAAAAGACATGAGACCAAGAAACACTGTTAGATTTTTAGATCCTGATATTGATCCATATCAGCTGATATGAAATCAATAATATATCCTGATTAACTTTCTCACAGATCGCTCAGCTCTACTCTCACCCTGATCTGAGTGTAAACAGGATCCACACAGACTGACTGTAGTTATTCTAACGACGGTTTCATTTACGACAGTTATCTTTTACAAATGTTTCTCCCACTTTGTCTTCTATTCCAGGTTTGACTTCCTCATTATCCCCCATAATTCACCTCTCCTTCCTCAGGAAGTTATCAGATGGTCCATCCTTCCTCTGCTCTCAATTTCTTCCTTCACCTTTAATCACAAACATGTTTAACAGGTCAAAGGTCATGACCCCCATACAGACAGATTCGTCTGCTAAAGACTCCCTGTGAACTTCTCCAAGACCAGAAACCCCTCAGTGAGTGTGGGAGGGTCTGAGTAACACTGAGGACGACATGGACACTGACACTGAGGACAACATGGACACTGAGGACAACATGGACACTGACACTGAGGACGACATGGACACTGACACTAACACTGAGGACACAGACACTAACACTGAGGACAACATGGACACTGACACTGTGGACAACACTGACACTAACACTGAGGACAACATGGACACTGACACTAAAACTGTGGACACAGACACTAACACTGAGGACATAGACACTGACACTGAGGACAACATGGACACTGACACTGAGGACACAGACACTGACACTGAGGACATAGACACTGACACTGAGGACACAGACACTGACACTGAGGACACAGACACTGACACTGAGGACACAGACACTGACACTGAGGACATAGACACTGACACTGAGGACAACATGGACACTGACACTGAGGACACAGACACTGACACTGAGGACATAGACACTGACACTGAGGACACAGACACTGACACTGAGGACATAGACACTGAGGACGCAGACACTAACACTGAGGACAACATGGACACTGACTCTGTGGACATGGACACTATGGAGATCTTATCTTCTGAGCTGACTGGTCTGTCCTCAGTTGGACTCCCCTGTCTGTCCTCAGTCTCTTTTATTACACGTTCAGGTTTGTTGTCTCGATCTGTTTTTGCTGTTTGGTCAGAGACATTTTTCACTAGAGCATACAGGGCTGGATTTCACTCCAGTTTAACTGACTCTGAAACTCTGAAACTCTAAAACTCTGAAACTCTGAAACTCTAAAACTCTAAAACTCTAAAACTCTGAAACTCTGAAACTCTAAAACTCTAAAACTCTGAAACTCTGAAACTCTGAAACTCTGAAACTCTAAAACTCTGAAACTCTGAAACTCTAAAACTCTAAAACTCTGAAACTCTGAAACTCTAAAACTCTAAAACTCTGAAACTCTAAAACTCTGAAACTCTAAAACTCTGAAACTCTGAAACTCTAAAACTCTAAAACTCTAAAACTCTGAAACTCTAAAACTCTGAAACTCTAAAACTCTAAAACTCTGAAACTCTAAAACTCTAAAACTCTGAAACTCTAAAACTCTGAAACTGTCCGTCTGTCCTTATCAGATGTGTCTGATGTGGACGGTATAAAGGTTAAACTTGTGTTCCGCTCTTGTTTCAGAACTGCAGCCTCTCTCTCTCACACACACACACACACACACACACACACACACACAGATAAGGCTGCACCTGTGGTGTGTGTGTGTTCGTGTATATGTGTGTGTGTGTGTGTTCAACCAGAAACAAAATCAAGAAGTGAGATAAACAAGCATAGCTGTGTTAATCCTGTTAGGTTACTGCAGAAAGTGTGCGGTTTGGGCGTGTGTGTGTCTGTGTGTGTGTCTGTGTGTGTGTGTGTGTGTGTGTGTGTGTGTGTGAGTACATCCACATTCATGTCTAAAAATGAAGTGAACTAAAATTTTATGACAGACCAGAAAAAACATTTTTGAATTTTTCACTTCATAGAGGGAAACTGTCTGTCTGTAGTTCTGTCTGTCTGTAGTTCTGTCTGTGGTTCTGTCTGTCTGTAGTTCTGTCTGTCTGTAGTTCTGTCTGTAGTTCTGTCTGTCTGTGGTTCTGTCTGTCTGTAGTTCTGTCTGTGGTTCTGTTTGTAGTTCTGTCTGTCTGTAGTTCTGTCTGTCTGTAGTTCTGTCTGTGGTTCTGTTTGTAGTTCTGTCTGTCTGTAGTTCTGTCTGTGGTTCTGTCTGTCTGTAGTTCTGTCTGTGGTTCTGCCTGTCTGTAGTTCTGTCTGTCTATGGTTCTGTCTGTCTGTAGTTCTGTCTGTCTGTAGTTCTGTCTGTAGTTCTGTCTGTCTGTGGTTCTGTCTGTCTGTAGTTCTGTCTGTCTGTAGTTCTGTCTGTAGTTCTGTCTGTCTGTGGTTCTGTCTGTCTGTAGTTCTGTCTGTCTGTAGTTCTGTCTGTAGTTCTGTCTGTGGTTCTGTCTGTCTGTAGTTCTGTCTGTCTGTGGTTCTGTCTGTTTGTAGTTCTGTCTTTGGTTCTGTCTGTGGTTCTGTCTGTAGTTCTGTCTGTCTGTAGTTCTGTCTGTGGTTCTGTCTGTGGTTCTGTCTGTCTGTAGTTCTGTCTGTGGTTCTGTCTGTCTGTAGTTCTGTCTGTGGTTCTGTCTGTCTGTAGTTCCGTCTGTGGTTCTGTCTGTCTGTAGTTCTGTCTGTGGTTCTGTCTGTCTGTAGTTCTGTCTGTCTGTGGTTCTGTCTGTCTGTAGTTCTGTCTGTAGTTCTGTCTGTGGTTCTGTCTGTCTGTGGATCTGCCTGTCCGTAGTTCTGTCTGTCTGTAGTTCTGTCTGTGGTTCTGTCTGTCTGTAGTTCTGTCTGTCTGTAGTTCTGTCTGTAGTTCTGTCTGTCTGTAGTTCTGTCTGTGGTTCTGTCTGTCCGTAGTTCTGTCTGTGGTTCTGTATCCCTGATGTCTGAACCTTTATATCGGACACAGATGACAAACGGACCTGTTCTCCCTCTACAGGGGCGGCCATGTTTGGACCTTTTTTACCTGAACACAGGTGATGATGTCAGACAGGAAGTCAGGTGATCAGGTTCAGACAGTCTCTCCTCTCTGTAACCTTTGACCTCAGGTCTGAAGTTAGTGTGTCTTTAAAAGGTCGATGAAAGGAAAGACCGTCCTCAGAGAAAACACACACACACACACACACACACAAACACACACACATGTGCAGATGGAAACGTTGCTGTGGTCGTGTCCGCGGTTTTCACTTTGACGTCCGACTTGTTTTTGTGTGTTTCTGTGTGTGTGTTTCTGTGTGTGTGTTTGTGTGTGTGTTTGTTTGGTTGTTTATTGTGGAGTGTGTTTCCCCTCACTGACCTCTCGGGTGGAGTTTCCACTGTCTCTGTTGTTTCAGGGTCGGTTCTGGAGCTGCTGTGGGTCTGTGGGATGACACACACACACACACACACGCACACACACACACACACACACGTGTCTGTTTTGTTTCCACGACATGTTGACCGACCTTAAAAACTCAGATGTTCGGTGACCTGCTCTCAGACAGACTCGGGTTCCTCTGCCGGGTCACTCAGGGATGATATTAGTGTCTGATCCGGACCATGGACCGGACTTTCTCAGAACCATGATCTTAGGGCTGCTCGGGTTCCTCTGTCTGAAAGTTCTGAAGCTCCGGATCAGAACTTTCCTCTGAAATAAGTCACAGTGCTGAATAATCAGCCTCAGGGTAAAAAAGTCCGGGTCATATTTGGGTCAGCCTGAAGGTCAAAGGTCGGCCCACTCAGCAACACCTTTGTGAGCGTGCTCAGTGTGACGGCGGCGGGAAACTCCACCATCAGAAACACATGAAAACGTGTCACAGAGAAAACAACACGGGGAAAATGACTGAAACTTCAGACTGCTGTCTCCACGCCACACTGGAAATGAGTGTGCTAAACTGTGATTGGTCACACAGCGCCAACGCCAAAACAGCGCGGTCTGACGGCGTGTCCAGAAAACAAATGATGACGTCACAGGAGAAAGAGGAAATAAGTGAGAGATGGTCAATTCTGCGAGTGACAGAATCGCTCATTTCTCTGATACTTCTGACATCATCAAGGCCGTGACCAATGAGGGACGTTTAGGGGTGTGGCTACTTTGACAGACAGGTGGGTGTGTTGAACTGTTTGCCAGGAAGCTTTAGCTCCACCTCCTTTGCCTGTTGGCGGTTTAAAGGTATTTAGAGTCAGTGTTTCCAGCACAGCCACCGCCATCTTTGGGCTTCAGAAAGCAGCGAATGACGTCATGGCGTCATCTTCGCCCATGTTTCCTAAATAAGACGGCAGTGTCCTTTTCTACCGGGTTCATGAGGTTAATTTAAAACCCGGTTTCAGAGCCCCCTGAAGGTCAGCAGAGTCCTGAGTCCCAGTCCCTGCGGTCTCGAAGTGAGCGCGCTGTAAATGCGAGCTGATGGTGTGAGTTTAGTGCGAGCTGATGTGGCGTTCTCAGTCTGTCTGATGGTTTCATGTTGTTTCAAACTGAAAGTGGATCTGGTAGAAAAAGCTTCGTCAGCTCAGTGTATCGACCTCCATGACTGAAGCGTGTCAGACGGCGTGGAGTTGGTCTCATTTCATTCGTTCAGTCTGCAGACTCATCTGAGCGCGGCGTGACGAGGAGTCGACAGGAAGGACACTAAACATCAGGAAGTCAGACGGGTGGTGTTGGTGATTTTGGGGAGGTGTTAGTGAAATCTAAATAAAGACACTTCGTCTCTGAGGTCTTTGTGATCATCCTTCGCCGTGACCGCAGCACGCCATTCCACTTTCCGCTGTTTGACTGTCGCTCAGAGGGCCGATGATTTTCCACAGACTCAGAGAACAGAGTCGGCTCAAAGCTCAGTGAAGGTTCGACCATGATTTAGATGTTCCAGCTGAATCAATCCTGCGCCGCCTGTCACAGCTGAGGAGTCCACCTCATGCTCTCCGTCCACATCTGTGTCACATGACCCTGTGTTTCAGCGCCTTGATGAGAAACCTCCTCCTCTCTGAGTCCTCCCAGATTTATGGAGGCTGATGATCCTGGATCTGGAGACGTTTCAGTCACAGTCCAGCCTGTCTGCTTCCTCAGAGGTGCAGAGGGCGGGGTTACATCAGCGGCAGCCATCTTGGTTGTGCCTCTCTTGAACCTTGTTGTAGTGACGGTTATTCCTCTGCAGACCCGGCTCCTGCGTCAGGCCGGATGGAAAGCTGAGTGAGAGGATGAACCCTGAGTCAGCAGATTTGTCTGGTTCTTAGTTTCCCTCCTGACCCGCCTCCTCTGACCCGGTACACAGATGACTGTGTGTGTGTGTGTGTGTGTGTGTGTGTGTGTGTCAGGGTGGTGGAGGGTGGGCCGGTGTTTCCTCTCAGTGCAGCTGGTGGGCAGCTGCTGCAGCTGCTGCTGTTCCGTCTCGTCTTCATCTGCTGAGTGTGTGACGTCATCATCATCTCAATTCACTCTGGAGTCACTGTGAACAGAGAGCTTCATCTTCACTTTAGGACCAGGTCCACCTCTGATCATCCATCACTGACTCCTCACTAAAAAAATCACTTCCTGTTTTGACTCCATGATTTTATCTCTCCCAGCTTCAGTGACCTATGAGGTTTCTCCTGTTTCTTCACTCAAAGTTTAATGACTACATGATTTCATTTATTTATTCTGATCATTCCAAAGTCTCATTTTCATATATATATAGACTCATATATTTATCCTTATATCTCTAAAGTCTCATTGATTTATTCTCGTATATCTCAAGTATAATTGGGGCTGAGTTTCAGAGTCATTTTTCGCTTTTTGACGATAAAAGGTAAATTTTTATATAAACTTTTTGAGGTGTGATAGAATGAACTGGAATGAAAGTTAATGGAAACTCCGATCAACAGCTTCATATCACAGATGATAAATGACAATGTTAAATATGATTAATATCTGTCTCACCTCTTTCTAATAAGACTTGATATTCTTGGAGCTGCTGTGGTCCAACAGATGTCGGAGTGAGGTGTTCATGCAGTATGTTCTTCACAAACAAGACTCAACCTCTGGATATTAGAGGCAATCAGAGGTTCAGAGTTTAAGAACTTCAAGGGGCTTTCACACCAGGTGCAAGTAAAATCATTTGCGTGAATGAAGTAAATGTAAAGTCTATGCAAAGACAAGATTTGATGATCTTTCTACTCTGGCGGTGCAAAACACGCAAATTGAGCGAGTTATTCCCACAAAAGAGGCGAATTCAACTTGAGCGGATATCTGTGTCGCAATAACCAGTCAGCACGAAGATTCCCGGGTGACGCATGGAAACGGACCGGAAGATGTCCAACGGTGTAGTAAACATATAAACAAATCCTTTTACTCACAGATGGATGGCGCTCTGTAGCTGGGAAAACACTGACAGCACGCTCCATTATGGGCATGCGCACATTACACTTTGAACGATTCGGGCATGGCAGTTAAATGTCCCTCTCTGTCCCTCGCACATGCTCACAGCAAACATCTCTAACTGTTTAAATAATGAGCTGTGTGTGTGTGTGTTTGTGTGTGTGTGTTTGTGTGTGTGCGTGTGTGTTTAGGCCCGTAACAAGCAGAATGGAGAGCTGGCAGCCATTAAGGTCATCAAGATGGAGCCAGGTGAGAGGACCCTTTCTGTATTTTGTGCTTTTCTGAATCATGGATGAGACTTTGATCATCTTTAGTTTGAGTTAAATATATGAAATCATATATTTAATAATAAACAGTCGGGACAAAGACCATGAAGAATCCACCAACCCTCCTCATGATCTCTGAGAAACAGCTTTTACAGTAAACCCAGACTAAACATCAGCAGTACTTTACTGTCATTTGGAGTTTTTCCTCAGAATCAGCAGAGATGATTCTGCTCTCCAGCTTCACCGTCTGTGGATCAGTAAATAAGTGTCTCTGCTCCGTGTCTTGGTTTCCACAGAGGATGATTTTTCCATCATCCAGCAGGAAATCATCATCGTAAAGAGCTGCAAACATCCCAACATCGTGGCGTATTACGGCAGCTACATACGGTAAACTGTTTCTCCTCTCAGTCCTTGAATCATAGAAATGTAGAGAGTAGAGTTCACAAAGATGTCTCTCTCTGCAGAGCCAATAAACTCTGGATCTGTATGGAGTTCTGTGGAGGAGGATCCCTGCAGGACATCTACCACGGTGAGGGAGATTTCTGTTCCTACTGTTCCTAGAGATCATTCATGTAGATTATTATACAGTGTGACTGTAACAGGGTTAGACCATGTAACCAAGCAGGACCAACGATGGAGGTCTGAAACTGTTCAACCAAAACCCTCACTGACAGGTTCAGAGGAGCTTCTGGGGAAGTCCAGAATCCAGAGTCTGGGAAGTATTGATCCAGCATCACCTCAGGTCCTGTACCTGTGGAGGTTTTCAGAGTCTGAAGAATCTCTGACACCGTTTTTATAAACCGCAGAAATCAGAACAAAACATGATGTAAAGGTTGTTGAGGGTCAAAGTATGGTGACGGTGATGTGATCCTCTAATAAACACCAGATGATGGACTTCAGTCTGCTCTCCAGCTGACCCAATTTCTGTGGACTTGTCAGGATACTGGATTTCTCCTCAGTCTTACTCGGGATTTCCACCACATCTGGAACGGCTGTGATTTTTCAACATAAACCAATTCCTAACGGATCCGTTTGTGAGGCCAATTTCACGGCGGATTATGGACAGCGGGAATCACGAGAACTCACAAGAACCCATCGATTCCCGTTCAATCACGCGATAACGAGTTGTCTCTCTAAAGACAGACACATAGACATATAAGCAGTAGATTGTGTCCTTCCAGAGGAGGAAATCTACTTCTAGACTTCTAGAATCAGCATCTCCTCATCCATGGTGTCATCGGGGTGAAATGACGTCTAAAAACCTTTCACTTGTTCGTCTCCGCCCGTTTGCATGGTGTGAAATACGATCCTCCTGAAACACGGAGTGTTTTATTTTGAAAAGAAGCCGGATGTTTTATTTTGAAGTCTGTGCCCGACTTCCTTTCCAGCACGGGTTAATCTGTGCTGAATTTATCCGCCATGCTCCGGCGTCCAGAAAAAATAGAACTCTTGTGATCAGCTGAGGAGTCCGGCGATCCGCAGAGGAACGGAAAGAAGTCGGTGTAAATTGACACGTTAACTTGAATGATTACGATCAGCTACGATCGGAGGATACGACCTTTTAGGAGACGATCAGGTGGAAATTGGGGGTTAAGTAACTGTTAGTCCAGAAGAATCAGCTGCAGCAGGTTTTTACAGGATGATGAGGGTTTGATGGACCAACAGCTGGTCTGAAACCACCTTTGAATACTTTATGCCTGTAAGTCTGGATCACAGTGGATCCTCTATGATCCTGGACTCCTGACTCAGCTGAGATCCTCCTGTTCCTGTCCTCCTCTGACTCTCATTATTTATCGTCCACAGTGACCGGTCCTCTGTCAGAACCTCAGATCGCCTACATCTGCAGGGAGATGCTACAGGTGAACTATGAAGACCTGGTCCACCATAAAGGGTCTGTCTGAGGGGAAGTGAAGAGATTTACAACAGTTTGATGACTTTCCCTGTGTGTGTGTGTGTGTGTGTGTGTGTGTGTGTGTGTGTGTGTGTGTGTGTGTGATCAGGGCCTGGACTACCTACACGCACAGAAGAAAATCCACAGGGACATTAAGGTGAACACATTTCTAACTTCTTTGAGTTTTGGGGGACCTGGGTCACTGATCATCTTAGATTATCTCAGCAGCTTCAAGGAGCTGGAAGATGGAGAAGGTCAGGAGCGGAGAAATATAAACACTAGGGCAGAGATCAGCTGATCATTTAGAGAACATAACGAGAAATGGAATGGAATGGAAATGGTCAAAGGAACTTTCAGAGAGAGCTTCAGGGTGAACAGATGTGAGATCACCAAGTGGGTCAACAGGAGTCTCTGTATGATCAGGTTCTTCTATCTATGTCTCACATGTGTCTCCTCCTCTTCTTCCTCCTCCAGGGTGCCAACATCCTCCTCAACGATCAGGGCGAGGTCAAACTGGGTGGGTCGATGTTTGCTCCTTCCACTTCTCTCTGAACGCCGTGGCTCAGATGAGTCACCTGTCCAAGAGTGACGGCATAAATCAGACATCTTGATGTTTTCTTGATCTTGATGTCGGCTCTCTGACCTCAGACAAGTTTCAGGGTTTAGGTCCTCATTCTGGATCTGGGTTGTTGGTGATGAATAAAACTTATTCTTCCATTTCTGTTGCTTAGCTGACTTTGGGATCTCGGCTCAGATCACAGCCACTCTGGCCAGGCGGATGTCCTTCATCGGGACGCCATATTGGTAAGGACATGATTGCTTTGACCGACCCTATAATCAAATCATTGTGACATTAAACGCAACATACAGAGGGGACCAGTATCAGGAACAGGGACTCTAATGGACTATCGATCCAGCTCTGGTTTTAAGAGTTTCCCTCATGACTGCTTGTCCTCCTCCTGTCCTCAGGATGGCGCCAGAGGTGGCAGCAGTGGAGATTAAAGGCGGCTACAACGAACTCTGTGACGTCTGGTCGGTGGGCATCACAGCCATCGAGCTGGCCGAGCTGCAGCCGCCGCTGTTTGACGTCCATCCGCTGAGGTGAGCGCACACGTCAGCAGAAGAGCACCTGTGCAACCTGTCCACACCTGTGTTCATCTGTCCACACCTGTGTTCATCTGTCCACACCTGTCCACACCTGTCCACACCTGTGTTCATCTGTCCACACCTGTGTTCATCTGTCCACACCTGTGTTCATCTGTCCACACCTGTGTTCATCT
>OY660873.1:247500-300000 GCA_962446985.1 Xyrichtys novacula
TAAATATGTACAAATACAAAAACACAAATATTAAAATATATAAATATAAAAACACATAAATATAAATATATAGCGGCAGAGTTTTATTTTCTCTCTCTCTCTCTTCTTGTGTAGTTCCTGACTCTGTTCTCCTCATGTTTCTGTTTCACAGTTACGACCTTCTCTGGGATCAACTGGCAGCAAAAGTCCAGTGAGGTAAGAAGACCGCTCTCAGACGCGGACTCAGGTTAAACTCTAAACTCATGCTAACATTTGTTTGGTCTCTCTCAGGGATCAGGGCTCAGAGTCAGACGATGACGATGACTATGATGACGTAGATATGTAAGAAAACGCTTTTTCAAAAAATCCATATTTAAGGATAAATTATAAACAGTTTTTTAAACCTGTTTAAAAGTCAGATTAAAAAATAAAACTCATGGTTTTTATCATGAGCGTCTTTATACTCTTGCTGCTCCTCCTCTTCAGTCGTTATAATCGAACCTTTTTGATTCTTCCTCCTCAGCCCGACGTTACACTCCTCCAGGTCAGCCTCATGAGCACAGACTCTCATCTTCCTCATTATAAACGTTTAGTTGTAATATATTTGATTTTTAAAACCTCTGAATAAACTCTCTCTCTCTCTGATGACAGTCTCATCGTACCTGCCGATGCGACTCCGCCTCCACTTCCTCCAAAGGTGAAGACTCACAGAGTCACGTACATGGCGCCGGTTTTTAGGCGTTGACATCATGTTGTTGTTTTTCCGAACAACCGTGAGAACTGAGTTTGACGTGTAATCAAAATGAGGCAAACCGCTGCAGACATGAAACTTCTCAGAACCTCATCTTCATCTTTTCATGTCTGCAGCCCAAAACTCGGACCAGCTCAGAGGAGAGCGCGGCGGGGGAGGACGATCGGGGGAGGAAACCCTCCTCTCTGTACGCCCCGGCCTCCCCCCTCCTCAGGACATCCAGTGGGACACACGTCAGACCTACACCCAAACCTCGGTCCATCCGACACTCAGGTGAGCTCCACCTTCGTACTGTGACAGCAGAGTCCGGGACGGGCCGGGTCCACAGACTCACCTCTCTGATTCTCTCTTTATCAGTGAGGCTAAGCAGTGAAACAGGCGTCCTGTTAGAGCGGATCGTCCCCGTCAGAAAACTCTGAGAAAAACTAAAAAGACCTTTTTGGTTTTAAATGTCACTGAGATAAAAAGAAAAGTGATTCAGATCCTGATAAACGTGTCCCTCAGAGTAGACAAGATGTTCAGGACTGTGGAGGTCTTTATTTGACAAATATTGTTTGTTTTCATACGAGCATCAGATCCACTATTACCCCCGTTCTTCATCATTTATTACAGTATTCATTTGAAACATCACTCAACAGTACAATGTACAAGCAGCTGCTTCACAAAGATGACTACACAAAATTTTGTTCAACTTGGCACACAAGAATGTTCTCTGTTTATAAAGTCTGATGTGACAATGACACTCTGTACAACTGGGATGGTCAACAGGTGGTGCTGATGACAGTTCAATAATTGAGCTCCGGCATCTGTTCAGAAACACATTTGACGGAAGGTTGTTTTTTGTTTAGTAACACCTACGATTCTTGAGTCGGGATACCGGGGACTGACCCACATGTTCTGTAACAAATGCATAATGAAGGAGACAACAACAACAACAACTCAGCAAAATAATATGAAATTAGGTCCACAGGGTCCCAAAAAAGAAGGTGGAGTCCATCACTGGGATGGGAAGGTAGCCCCGGGATGATTTTGTTGTCCATGATGAGGTTCAAGTCAAAGTTTCTCCTTGTGTCACCCTCACCTCGATGTATTCAATCCTTCTCTCCTAAGCGGTCAGCTGGACTTTCTCAGGAGACTTTTCTTCAGAGAGACCAGGACTCAGATCAGACGTGTCCTCTCCTGTGTCTTTGTTGTCTCTGTGTGGTCCAGACCCCGCCTCCTTACCTGCCCAGCTGAATGACATCCCAGCAGACCTCACTCCTCCGGAGCTCCCTCCTAAAGGCATACGCAGACGGCAGGTCCCCTCAAAGGTAGATCAGACCTCAGAATCTGGTTCAGGTTTTCTCAAAAAAACCCTTCATGAAGTCCATCCTCAGGGATAACGTTGGAACATCTTCAGGAGCTCCAGGTCTTCTTTGGTTTCCTGGTTCTTCACAAACTGACCCAGTCTGTCTTTTTTCAGGATCCTGCAGAGTGTGTCAGCCCCACCATGAGGAAACCTCCGGTGAGTGTCCCTCTCTGAAGCTCCTGGTCCAGTCTGAGATCTTTCTGTTGGTAGATCAGGTGGACTGATACCCCCTCCCCCCCTCTCTCTGCAGGTCTACTTTAAAAAGATCTTCCATGGCTGTCCTCTGAAAATTCACTCCTCCACGGCGTGGGAGAACCCGACAACTAAAGGTTGGGTCTGGGTCTGGGTCTAGCCCGGTTCTCAGTGAATCCTCTTGTTTTCTCTGGGTCTGTGGTTCTGGTCTGACCTGCCTCTGTTTCCCTCAGACACACACTTGATCCTGGGAGCAGAGGAGGGGATCTACACCCTGAACCTCAACGGCTCTGAGGCCACCATGGAGCTGGTAGGACAATAGGGTGTAGTCTGTAAAGGGGCGGGGCTTCCATATGACTGACAGTCAAACCTGAACCCTCTCTCTGCTCTCTTTCAGCTGTACCCCGGGAAGTGTACCTGGGTCTACACCATCAGTAACGTCCTCATGTCTGTGTCGGGTAAATGAATGAATGACTGAACGATGAATGGGTTATCTCAGACCCTCAAGGAGGCGCTCATGTCCTCCATGATCCAGGCTGAAGCTCCAGTTGGATGATTTAGTGGTTCTCATGTTTCCTGTTTCTGTTCGTAATCATGGGTCTGAAGGTCTGAAGGTCCGATCTCTAAACACTGAGGTGTGACTCCAGATCAGACTTTAGGGAGAGGAGGCGTCTCCGTTTCTTCTCCATGTTGAGGTTCTTAGAAAGACCATGATTGTCCTTAATCGTAGAAGATGGCGAGTTTCCTGCTTCATTAACATATTTAAGGGGAGCGAACTATTAGGGGGACTTTTGTTGGCCACACTCTTCAGCTTCAGGTCCAGTTATCAGGTCCCTGACCATGGCAGCAGAAACCAGAAGGATCTGGACTCCCTGAACCATCTGCTGTTCAGTCACTGTGTGTGATATCTAATGAGTTTGTTTCTTCTCCTTATGGAGTTCGATTCTCATGTTAACATCAGAACCTGCAGCAGGAACCACATTAACGCTTCTTCAGGTCTATCAGCTGGTCTGTCAGTTCCGACAAAAGTTCCTGCTCACTCAGACCTTCAACCACAAAGAGGACCAGGTTTCAGATCCTGAGAGTCCGGTTCTGCTGTGGTTGGTCTGTCCTACCAGGACTCGACAGTGCAACTGTTTCTCTTGTGTTTGGGACTAAAAATAGTTGTGTGAATTGTAAAATGTATTTAGGGTCACGTGTGCAAATAAAAAAATCAACAAATGTTTTTTCCTGTAAATACGGCGGTGAAGTTAGTTTTAGGTTGGATATATTTTCCTGTAAATACGGCGGTGAAGTTAGTTTTAGGTTGGATATATTTTCCTGTAAATACGGCGGTGAAGTTAGTTTCAGGTTGGATATATTTTCCTGTAAATACGGCGGTGAAGTTAGTTTTAGGTTGGATATATTCTCCTGTAAATACGGCGGTGAAGTTAGTTTCAGGTTGGATATATTTTCCTGTAAATACGGCGGTGAAGTTAGTTTCAGGTTGGATATATTTTCCTGTAAATACGGTGGTGAAGTTAGTTTCAGGTTGGATATATTTTCCTGTAAATACGGCGGTGAAGTTAGTTTCAGGTTGGATATCTGACGGACATTCTCTGAGGATCTACCGGTGTCTTCTCACTCTCCATAACCGGGAATAACAACAGCAGCGCGGTTAAATCTACTCGACACCCTCACTGTCAACGTCGGTGTTGAATAAGGGACCGTCAATAAATTACCGGTTGATGTTCTCAGAAAAGGCTGTTTTCCTTCAATAGCTTCACTGTCATGTGACCAAAAGACCTAAAATTGATTTCTAATAATAGTGCTAAGGTTGATCAATAAGACAAACATTATTGATCAGTTTTCATTGATCCCTAAAGTTCTTTGTGTGCTCCTCATGAACAAAGTTCGAGTCGAACCCTGACCAATAACACCTTTGCTCTTTGCAGGTAAATCCTCTCAGCTTCACTCCCATTCACTCAAAGAGTTGTACGAACAGGCTCGGAAAGACCAGAGGATGGTTGCCTTGCCGACTCACAGACTGTTACCACGGTAACACTGGGACTTTCTCTGTTCGACACTTCTGATGCTCTCTCTGTTGAGTCTGAATATTAACCCTTTACACTCTCCTCTGCAGGAAGTTCGCCGTGACGTCAAAAGTACCAGATACCAAAGGCTGCAAGACCTGCTCCGTGGGTGAGGACCGGAGAACAGTGTGTGTGTGTGTGTGTGTTCCCCCGCTCTGCTGCCTCTCTTTGGATGGATATCCGCTCTGATAGGAACCAAACCCAGTCCCGGGTTTGGACTGGTCCTGGTCCAGTTGACCCTTTAACAGGAACCTGTGTGTGTTTTGTGTGTCTCCTGCAGCTGCTAACATACAGCGAGGTTGTGTGTTCCTGTGCTGTGCTCTGGAGTCCAGTGTGGTTCTGCTGCAGTGGTACGAGCCCATGCACAAGTTCATGCTCATCAAGGTGAGTGCAGACAGTTGACCTTTGACCTGCTTCAGTCCACAGCAGACTCTTCATCAGTCTGCTGTTTGACTCCACCACCTGTTTGTGTCTCATGTTAAAGTCCATGTCCACCTTCTGTTGGACTTGGACTCGGTCCCACACAGAACCAAGTCAGTCTGTAAGAATCTAACCAAACGGTTCAGGGCCTGGAGTAGACCACTGTGCCCCCTCAGACCGGTACAGAAGGACACATTTCACCAGGACTCTAACGTCTGAAAGTCCGGCTCATCTTTCCACGAGTGGAGCTCGTCTTTAAGTAAAACAACCATGGTGGAGTAGTCCCCATCAGGTGACCCCTGAGACCTCATCAGCTGATCACAGACGAACACGCTCAGCCTTTAAACCTCACTCTTGTGGTTTTCATGATCCAGAACCAGCTGCAGGTCCTGGCCTGTAAACACAGCAGCAGCAGCAGCCGTCTGCAGTCAGAGAGTGATCTAGTGTGTTCTGGGGCCTCATTTATAAAACCTGGCGTAGGATCCATACTAAAAGTGTACGTAAGTTGAAAAGCTGAAAAGTGCGTAGGCAAAAAAAAAATCTGATTTATAAAACCCTGCCTACGCACACCTGCACGCACTTTCCCTTTATAAATCACAGACCAGCTGGAAAGTTGCTCAGCAGGGATTTGATTCTTCCCCGCCCTCTCCACACCCAAAATTCACCATGTATGGTCATGCAAATTACCTCATGAATGTGATTTGCATGTAGATAAGCCTGGTGGATCCACGGCATTTCACGCTTAACCATGGCATCAGCAAGTCGTAGAAAAAGAAACTTTTCAGAGATCGAGGTGGAGGTTCTTGTAAATGAGGTGGCGGCGAGACGGGAGACCTTATTCGGCGGCCATTCGAGTGGCATCACCGATAAAAACGCCGTTGCCGTGGTGGCAATTGCGGCTGGCACTGAGCACACCGTTGCCGAAACAGTGTTGTTTTGGTCATATTTCGTCAAATATTTTCGTCAACACCAGCGTCAAAAGGAAATATTTTCATCAACGAGAACAACACTGGTTGTTTTTGTTGACGAAAATATTTCCCTTTTCTTCCACGACGAAGACGTAACGTTGACGAGCTAAACATAAGTCGGAGATGACTAAAATGTGACGAGACGAAAGTGCGTTTACGTTGATGGGACGAGACGAAAATGACGAACAGAGTTTCAAAACTCAGTCAGTTAAACGCTAAACATACAGGAGCAGCTTCAGTCCGCTCTGACAGCTGTCATCAGCCTGCTGTGCTCCTCCAACACACAGACACACACGCACGCGCGCGCAAACCCGTGGAGTTTTGTTTTCGTCGACGATGACGAAAACAAAACTGTGCCGAAATCAAGAAGAAGTGCTCTGATCTAAAGGTGGAGGCAAAGAAAAAAGAGGCTTTGCACCATCAGAGCGTGGCGGCGACAGGTGAGAATAAAAAAAAAACATGCACGTGTGACACTCGTGCATGTGTTCAAAAAAAAAAAAAAAACGCTCCGTTATCCACCGCTGCTTATGTGGTTAAAGTTCGCAAACCAAAAAGATTTAGTCATATTAATCTTAAAACAAATGCATGTAAATGGAATTAGTTTTTTTTGCACATTTGTAAATTCAAATTGGCAAACTATCTACACCGCCACAGTGGGGTCTGTGCTTTCTGCGAGCATCACTGCCTGGTACGGCAGCTGCAGCTCTCAGGACAGAAAGGCTGCATCGAGTCATCCGTTGTGCTGAACGCATCACCCGGACTATTCTCACCTTGCTCCGATTGTCTCCAAAAAGTGCGTAAGCAAGGTGTGGAGTTTGCTTAAAGTTGCGCACATTCCTACACTAGTTTTTCTTTTATAAATCCCAACTCTTGCATAAGAAGTGGCGTACGCAATTTCTAGCCAGGTTTTGTGCGTAAGCAAGCTTTATAAATGAGGCCCCTGGTGTAGATGTCTCTGTGTGTCTCTGCGTTTTCTCCTGACAGCAGCCAATAAACGAGGACAGGCAGAGAAGTCAAACCTTTTCTGATCCCTCTTAGGTTTGTGGGTCAGTTTCAGACCTTGGACCATAAAGCGGTTCTGGTTTTCAGGGTAGACTCGTTGGTTTCTGTGGCAGAAGGTCTGAGTCCCGTCTCTCCTCTCACGCCGCAGCACTTTGACTTCCCGCTGCCGAGTCCTGTGAGGCTGTTTGAGACGGTGGTGGTGCCCCAGCAGGAGTACCCGCTGGTGTGCATCGGGGTCTCCAGAGGGTCCAGTCCCAACCTGCCAGTCATTGTGGAATACATCAACCTGAACTCCAACACTTCCTGGTTCACCAACTCTGGTCTGGGTAGGTTTTTACTGCTGAACCTGAACCTCATGATCCCTGCTGGTCTTCATGGAGTGATGAGTCTGTGTTTGTGTCCCCGCAGAGAAACCCTGTCCTGATGTGGTCCAAGTGAACCAGCTGGACAGTAACACGCTGCTGGTTCTACTGGAGAGTAAGACCGCCTCATTAGTATTAAGGCCCGCCCACCTTCATTAAAACTGTCTCTGTGTCCCCGACCATTAAAGGGATATTCCAGCGTAAAATTAAGTTAGGGTCAAACACACCGTAACACCGAGCCCAATTTTACACCAGAATGTCCCTTTAAAGACACGTTCCCTCAGAAACAGCTGAGAGTTGGACCTTCAGTGATGATGAAGTAGAGGACCACGAGGAGGTCTCTGAAGTCTGGAGTATTTCAGGAGACATGTGGAGAGGGTTCCTGTTGTTTAGATCTGATCTCCTGATTCTCTGTATCTCCACACTGATGCATCTGCCATCATCCACAGAGTCAGTTCATATAGTCGGCCTGGAGGGGGAGCCGAAGAGCCACAAACCGCAGCAGCAGCAGCAGCAGCAGCATGAGACCTTCTCTTATGATATACAGTCTATAGGTGAGAACATCTGAAGACAGACCAGCTCCTGTCTGAGGAGATGATGGCTCAGCGATAACCTGCTGTGTGTGTGTGTGTGTGTGTGTGTGTGTGTGTGTGTTAGTGTATTTTGAGGAGACGCTGTTAGCGGTGTGGCGTCACGGCTGGCAGAGAAGAGGACAACATTTCAGTGAAGTTCTGGAGGAAACCACTGACCCCAGGAAGATCTACAGACTGGTCCAGTCAGACAGGTACCGCATGTGTGACCCCTGACTCATGTAGCTGGAGAATACTGACTGAGAAATAACAGGGGGGTTGTAGTCCAGTGGGACGGGGCCTGAGCTCGTCTGGAGCTACCTGTGTTAACAATAAATATAAAACAAATCTGGCGCTGCCTCCAATAAAATCGAAGAAGTAAACACAAAAGTTGGTACTACCCCTTTAAAATAAAAGTCACTTAAACCCGTTTGTATTGATCCAAAAAGTGTCACTTTTGTAACTACAACACGGGATTTAGTTCAACCAAAAAACATCTTTATTACAAGGTTATGAATTAGAGTTTCTGCTTAATTAACTTGTTCACTGTCGACCTTTAAGTTCGCGCTGATAACAGGATTCAAACTCTCCGGTAAATTTGACTCACACATGAACCCTGATGGACCTGAACAGGACGGGTCAAATAAATCAAAATGACCGGGGAAACACACAGATGACCGCTCACTAACTTTAACCAACAAAAACAAAAATCAAAGTGTCGATTTTACTCACGAATCCACAGTCAGAGATGAAGATGGTGGGAAAAGGGCCAAATGGTAACGTGTAGTTTTGGCCACAAGGGGGCAGAGTCAGCAAAAACAGGTGGCGGGAAACCACAAGCTCAGGTCCAGCATCTCTGGTCCTGGTCCAGGTCCAGGACTCTCCCGGTCTGGTCCTGAATCACAGAATTACTCTGAGTAAATAAACTACAGCTTTATTCATGACACAAAAACACAGAATGTCTTAAACAAATTAGCAAATTGCTAACGGAAATGCAGAATAAACAGTACTGGCCTATGAGAAGGCTAAGCTAAAGGCTAGCAGCGATTAGCGATTCAGTTAGCTTTTTACACATTAGAAATAAACTACAGCACCGAGAACATCCAAACTCATGAACTTACCTCTGACAGCTTCTCAGAGTTCACAAACATCAGCCACAGGACGGACTCCCCGTCAGTTTTAGAGGTTAGGAGGGTTTTAATCATGTTACTCTAACAGCTAACGGCTAACAGCTAACGGCTAACCCGCTCATACAGCTACCTCTGCTAGAGTGCTGCGGCCTGTCAATCATGCTAAGCTCCTCCTACCTGAACAAGCTAAGGACATGATTGGCTGAGGATACAGACATGCAAAGATGAGAGAATAAAAAGATGCTTCACTCCCCCCAAAAAAACTGGTCTCCTGTTAAATATGAATGGATTTTTAAACAAACACCATCCTTTTAGCTCTGACTTTTTACTTGATATAAAATGATTGTTTTTTTTTTTTAACATTTTAAAATCCAACTATTATTTATTACCAACATCAACATTTTAATATCTGTATATGAATGAATGAAGTTTCAAAGTGTCGAGTCTGAAGAGAATTCATTCCTATATTAAGATCTAGTTCAAAGACGTCTATGTCTGTAGATGTTTATAACTGATAACATAGATTCAAAGACATGTGAAATTTTGACCTGATTGTGGCTCTGGGTGAAAATTCATGAAATCTGTTCAGAGAGGGAAGAGTGACGATGATCCAGAGTTAAACAAAAGGAAACTACAAGATCTAAAAACACACAAAAAAGGATTTATTCAAAATAACAAAATACAACTTAAAAAAAACTTTATTCAAGGTTGATAACCAGCGTCGTAAGACCGTTTAGCGAGACCGCTGGCTACTGCGCTAAGTTAAGCGAGGTAGCTCCAAGGCGACCTCGCTGGGTCTAACCTGCTTCGTAGAACAGACCCCTGGTAACAGGGAGTTTAGATTCTCCAGATTTCCTGAAATCTCACATCTCTGGTTTCTCGTTCACCTGGTTCCCTGATCTTTTTTTTAGGGTCTGGGTTTTTGTTATACGATTAAAAAAATAGTTGAGGACTTTTTTCATAGATCTTCTAGATTCCCTGATCTTCTTCAGGTTTAGGGGTTTTTATTATTCTATAAAAAAGTAGTTCAGGACTTTTTTTCAGAAATCAAAAGATCACACCTCTGTCCTCTGAAACCTCAGGTCATGGTCTGGGCTCAGCTCCAACATTTGGTTCCCTGTAATCGGACCTTCTCTTTGGTTCTGCAGCTTTTACCCTCTTAGAATCCAAGGTTCTTCCTCTGACCCCCCTGACTCTCTCACCACAGGATGGTCATCTTGGAGACACACCAGATCGAGGACCAGACCGGACTGTCCAACCTGTATGTTCTGGAAATAGCTGAGAACTACGTCATGCTGCCCTGACTCTGCGGTCTGCAGACAGAGGGCATCATGGGAAACTCCTCTCCATCTGAATGCCTCCACCCAGGACATTCATCCGTCATCATGGCAGACATGGAGAGCTTCATTTTGAATGTCATGGTGGGGGAGGAGACCCTGACTCTGGTGACGTTTTCTCTTATTTATGTGAGATCGGAGAGAGTCCCCCAAACACAGACGTCTGAGAAAAACCCTAAATGAAGAATGAAGGACTGATTCAGAGGTGGACCACCTTCTTCTGCCACAGTATTGTTGATCACAGCAGGTGACGACCGTATATACAGCACGCCACCTTCACCAGCGAGGACTCATGATCTAAAGCTCTGCTGTTTTCAAGCTGTTTGCTGCCTGAGTTTCATGTCACTGTTGATTTACCTGACGGCCGTCACACATTAAAATAAAGTGAACTAACGCAAGATGAAGTGAGCTGTGTTCATGTCGGGCAGAAAACCACAAACTAGGGGGCAGTAATGAGTCATGAGCGAGAGGGCGGAGCTGTGTGTTTACGATGAGAGTGAGTACCTGTTCAGGTGAGACAGGTGTGTGTTCAGGTAGACTCTCGTCTTCAACGAGGAGAAAAAAAAGGTTTTTATACTGAATGACTGTCGGTCTGAAAAAGAGTAAAAAAGACGGGAAAACGTCGCTGATGTTAAACGTTTGTATTGACAGGAAACGGGTTTAAAAAAAAAATACTGATGTCCGAAATAATCGCACAAAAAAACAGTGAAAGGAGCTTTAGTGTTTCTGTTAGTGTTAGTGTTAATGTTGGGTTTAATGTTAGTGTTAGTGTTAGTGTAGGTTTCTGTACATTTTTCTGCAGATAAAACAAGTTAAAACAGACCCCCCCCCCCCCCATGTTTGACCATTATAATAAGGTTTTAATAATAATAATTAATAAACATTTTGTCGTTAGGTTCCAGTCAAACTCTGCGTCCCCCCCACACCGGGTCTCTCTCTCTCGTTCTCCTAAACTGGTCCTGCTGGGTGTCACTGGGAGGAGACTACATAAATGGATAAACGGAGCGTCCTGTCCGGGGGCCGGGCGCCCTCTCTTTCCCCCCCCCGTCACTTCAGTGGGCATGCGCAGTGTCGGTCCGGGCCAGCAGCAGCAGCAGCAGCAGCGACGCATCCCCGCCGCACGTCCTTACGCACAGACGGACGGAGGCAGCAGAGCCCCGGTCGGTGGGTCGGTGGGTCGGTCGAGGATGATGAAGCTCACACCGGTTCCGGAGGGCTCTCTCTCGGGGTTTCTTCATCAGGTTCCGATGGTTCGGTCGCCGGTGCTGATGTAAAATGCACTGGAGCGGACCGGGGGTGCTGGTCGGCCTAGCTGAGCTCGGTTCGTCCCCGTCTCTCTTCTAGGACTTTGGATCTTCGTGGTTTTCGTTTCCAGGTCAGAATCTCGGTTTCCTGTTCGGCTGGTTCGGACTGAAAATGGCCGGAGATGGCGGCGCTCTGAAGGATATCAATGAGATTAAATCCCAGTTCCGGACCAGGGAGGGGTTCTACAAGCTGCTCACCCTCTCGGACTCTCAGCAGCGGGGGGGAGGCCTGCCGCGGGGTCCGTCCTCCGGAGCCACGCTGGGCCCGGGGGCCGGACCCGGGCCGATACCGGGCGGTGGAGGGGTCGGGCTGCTGCAGGGGCCCGGGGCCGCCTCCTCGTCCTCCTCCTCCTCCTCCAACGCCGCAGCCCAGTCCTCCTCCTCCTCCTCCTCTCCTGCGGGCTTCCTGCCCCCGGTCCGGGTCTCCATGGTCAAACTGCAGCCCGAGGATCCGGGTGAGGACTCGGAGCGGGTCTGCTTCAACATCGGGAGGGAGCTCTACTTCTACACCTACACCAACATCAAGAAGGTGGGTCAGCCCGGCTCGGGTTCTGCTGCAGGTCCGGGCTCTGTGGGCCGGACCAGAGACCCTCCATCAGAGGGGAGGGGAGGGGGGTCAGAGTTAGCTTAGCATGTAGCCGCTAACGTTAATGTCAGAGTGTTAGCTTCATGTCTCTGAGCAGACCCCCCCACACCTACAATAGGGGAGAGCGGGTTAAGATGATCCGTGTTTCCGGATCAGTCCATCAGGTCAGTCCTAGTTTAGTCTCGTGTCTCTGCAGATATTTCAGGAAGTTCTTCTTCATCAGAATGAGAGTAAACAGAACTGTCATCTTCAGAGGAGAGCAGGACAACAACAGGGTCTCCTATGGTCAACTTACCCCGGGTATGGGGGGGAAGTTGACCATAGGAGCGGGGTAAGTTGAGCCGTATCCCTCACCTTCTCTCCCCCTAAATAACAGTTACTTCTTCACATTCATGTGTTTTTTTATCTATTATAGATCGATAGACTTTATTGATCCCAAACTGGGAAATTCTCTCGTTTCAGCAGCAAAAAATACAAAATAAAATTAAGTTTAAGACGAAGTTAGTACAGTGCAGACTAAAAATATTAAAAATACACAATAAATACAGACTAAATATACTTCACTAAACATCCTCAGAGAAAAAGTAATAAATATGAAATGTGAAATATACAGACGGGATGATAAATGAACAGACAATTTAAGGTGCCAGTTATTATACTCTATTTAACTGGAACAACTGTTCTGTTTATTATTATTATTATATATAACTGATAAAAAAACAACATTAGAACATGAGAATGTCTTTAAATGATTGAGAACCTTCACTGACTCCATGAACTGATGACCATCTCCGTAAGATTTGGTCACATGGGTTTGGGTTCATCTTACCCCGGTCTCCCCTATGCTCCAGCTTATAAGTGATAATGAATCTAGGAGGTGATGGAGCATCATGATGGATGATGGAGCAGAAGGATGCTCAGAGTCCGAGGAGGTTTCAGGGGGGACCAGCCTGCTCCTCATTGATTCTCAACAATAATAATAATGATGATAATAATAATAATAATAATAATATGAATGATTATAGTGTATGAGCCGTTTTATCTCTATTATTTTGGGTTTTGTTTTGTTACTCGTACAATCACCACAAAGGGCGCCTCAGGTGAAGCAGTGGTCTGAGCTCACGGTTTTTACTGCTAATCTCCGACACCGCTCTCCCCCTCATCACCAACATCACCTGTCTGTCCTTTTTTATTTTTCATTTAATCAATAAATGGCAAAAATATAACTGAACAACAACCTTGGATTGGACTAGAAGTGCGTCAAAAACATGTCACTCCCAGACAGTGACTAAAATTCAGGTCAGCATCGTCACTACAAATAATAATAATAATAATAATAATAATAATAATATTAATGATAATAATGCTAATAATAATTATAATAATAATAATAATGATAACAATAATAATAATAATAATAATAATAATAATAATAATAATAATAAAAATATTAATGATAATAATAATAATAATAATAGTAATAACAACAATAATAGAAGTAGGCAGACATCATTAGACGGTTGTGTGATCAGTGCCTGTCAGCTGTTTGATCTTCCTCTGAGGTCTAAACTGGATCAGATTTTTTTCTGCTGAGGAGACCTGAACCTCTCACAGCTTCTTTAACACGGCGCCACCTGCTGGCCTCCTAATGAAGAATACTAATCACCTATTAAGAAAGAATAGGAGGACACAGAGGAGCTGCTCCTCCTTGTCTCCTGACATTTTTTATAAGTACAGTCCGTGTCCCACTGAAGAAACGTCTTTATTCATCAAACTTTATCTGTTTCATCAGGACTAAACTGTGTCAGCAGGATCATTTCTTCATGGAAATACAATCAGACCGAGACGCTAAGACAGAAGAACTACAGCGTCTGTAAAATGATTAATATGGTGATTATTACTTCAAGGAAATGATGAAGAAATGATCATAAATGTTCCTCCTTGAGCTGCGGCACCCCGCTGTAGTCTGTAATGGACAGTAGGTGAGTTATGTTTAGATGAAGATGATGAAGTTAGGTGCTGTTCTGAGCATTATTTGTGGCTATAGAGTGGCGTTTTGGTTGGGGGCGTGGCTCTCTGTATTTCTATCCTGCGGTCGTTACTAAAGTTGGTATAACTAGAGAAGGAAGCGGTCGACAACATTCATCTCTGGAGGGGGCGGGGTCTAACTCGGGGTTACGGTGGGTTTGACCCTGAATTAATTTTACGCTGAATTATCCCTTTAAGGGACCAGGAAAGCCTCTGAACCTCCATCCATCTCTGATCTCTCTGTCTGCAGGCGGTGGACCTCAGCAAGCCCATAGACAAGAGGATCTACAAGGGGACTCAGCCCACGTGTCACGACTTTAACCAGTACTCGGCCACAGCGGAGAGCGTCGCTCTCATCGTGGGTTTTTCAGCGGGTCAGGTCCAGTACCTGGACCCCATCAAGAAGGAAACCAGTAAACTCTTCAATGAGGAGGTATCTGACCCGTTTCCTTAACGTCTGCTCCACTGCATGAGGAGCCATCCATCACTCTGCCATCGATTTCTTTGGCCTGCTTGGGCCTCGAACCTGCGTCACCAACCCGGTCCTCCTCTAAGGAGAACCAATCAGAATCAGGAGATTCCTGATGTGTGTGTGTGTGTGTGTGTGTGTGTGTGTGTGTCATGTCCTCCCTCCTTGTTTTCTTGTTTTTGTCTCCTTCCTCCTTGTTGTTGTCTCCTTCCTCCTTGTTTTGTCTCCTTCCTCCTTGTTTTTGTCTCTTGCCTCCTTGTTGTTGTCTCCTTCCTCCTTGTTTTCGTCTCCTCCCCTCCTTGTTTATGTCTCCTTCCTCCTTGTTTATGTCTCCTTCCTCCTTGTTTCGTCTCCTTCCTTCTTGTTTTCATCTCCTTCCTCTTGTTTTCATCTTCTGCCTCCTTGTTGTTGTCTCCTCCCCTCCTTGTTTATGTCTCCTTCCTCCTTGTTTCGTCTCCTTCCTTCTTGTTTCGTCTCCTTCCTTCTTGTTTCGTCTCCTTCCTTCTTGTTTTCATCTCCTTCCTCCTTGTTTTCATCTTCTGCCTCCTTGTTGTTGTCTCCTTCCCCCTTGTTTCCTCTCTGTTTGTCCCGGCCCGTCCCTCTTTGGACCACTTCAGAACCTCATGTGTCCTCTCTGCATGCTCACTTTAATTGGTTCTTTTGGACCGGGTCACTGGGTCGTGTCCAAATCGAATCGGAACCAAGTCTTGAAGAATTGTCTCATATTTTGACCGTCACTATTTTTGCTTCCTTCTATCCACCCTTGTTCCCTTTCCTCAAACCCTCCCCTCCTTCTTTGCTTCCTGCTTCACTTCCTCTCTCCTTCCACTTCCTGTTTCACAGAGGTTGATAGACAAGTCAAAGGTCACGTGTCTAAAATGGCTTCCCAAGTCGGAGAACCTGTTCCTGGCCTCCCACGCCAGCGGCCACCTCTACCTCTACAACGTGGACCACCCGTGCGGCACCACGGCGCCGCAGTACTCTTTGCTGCGGCAAGGTGAAGGCTTCGCCGTCTACGCCTGTAAAACAAAGACGCCACGCAATCCTTTGTTACGATGGGCCGTGGGCGAGGGCGGCCTAAACGAGTTCGCTTTTTCGCCAGACGGTGTGCATGTGGCGTGCGTCGGCCAGGACGGCTGCCTGCGTGTCTTCCACTTTGACTCGATGGAGCTGCAGGGCGTGATGAAGAGCTACTTCGGCGGCCTTCTTTGTGTGTCGTGGAGTCCTGATGGGAAATACCTCGCCACAGGCGGGGAAGATGACTTAGTTACCGTCTGGTCGTTCGCAGAGAGCCGAGTGGTTGCGAGAGGTCACGGACACAAGTCCTGGGTCAATGTGGTGGCGTTTGACCCCTTCACGACGTCCCTGGAGGATGAGGAGCCCATGGAGCTCAGCGGCAGCGAGGAAGACCTCCACCAGGGGGCACCAAACAACTCCATGCACTTTGGCCGGGTCAGAACGAGCAGCACGTTGTCGCGTCTTTCTCGGCACAGCTCTAAAGGCGGCGGCTCGGCGTCGGTCACGTACCGGTTCGGCTCGGTGGGTCAGGACACGCAGTTCTGTCTGTGGGATTTGACTGACGATGTGTTGTACCCCCGCCTCCCGCTGACCCGGGCCTTTACTAACACTTTTGGGCCCTCGCTGTCCAACTCTGGCAGCGTGACGGTCAACAGCACCTCAGGCGGGGGCGGTAACGGGGGCGTTGAGGGGCACCATCACCCACCGAACACGAACACCGGCACTTCCAACCCGCCAACGCTCCCCCTGCCTCTCCCTCGCTCTCTTTCCCGCTCCAACTCTCTGCCCCACCCTGCCGTGGCGAACGCCTCGAAGAGCCAGGGCACGACGGAGGGCGGCGGGGGAGGAGGGGGAGGGGGAGGGAGCAGCAGCGGAGGGAACAGCACTCCGTTTAGCATCGGCCGCTTCGCCACGCTGTCTCTCCAAGAGCGCAAGTCGGACAAGTCCGGCTGCGGCAGCGGCGTGGAGAAGGAGCACAAGCGGTACCACAGCTTGGGCAACATCAGCAAAAGCAACGACAAGATCAACGTGGCGCCCAGGAGCAACCGGCTGGACGCCGCCAAGGTCCTGGGGACCACGCTGTGCCCACGCATGCACGAGGTGCCGCTGCTGGAGCCGCTGGTGTGCAAGAAGATCGCACATGAGCGTCTGACCGTCCTGGTCTTCATGGATGACTGCATCATCACCGCCTGCCAAGAGGGTCTGATCTGCACCTGGGCGCGACCCGGGAAGGCGGTACGTCTACAGACTCTCTATTGTTACTAAAGCTAATGATTTAGACACCAACGAAGAAGAAGTCAGGCAGGTTCAGGAAGTTCTCAGCTGGAAGTTAGAGCTTCAGTCAGGAACTTTAGGTTTACACCAGGGCTGCACGATATATCGTTTGAGCGTCGTCATGGCGATGTACATGTGCGAGATAGTCACATGTCAGAGCCTGCGATGTCGGAGGCGAATAAACTCGTCTAATTTTAAGAGGCGCTGACTGACATACACTTCCTGTGACTCTGCATGGTCAGTGCATCGATCCACCAATCACATTCGGTCTTTACTCAGTTACCAATCAGACTACCCTGCCAGCTGTCAATCAAAATCAGAGAGGAGGAAACCACGCCCCTGCACATGGAGGGAGTCGCTGGCGCTGCCGGTGTTGTTCCGAGAAATGCAGAGAATGACTTTGTGAACCTTCCTCATCGCTGTTTATCCCACAAAGAAGAACTGTGTGGGTTTAAGTCGTACATTTCCGTGGACCACTCGACTATAAGAGGCGTTTCTGTGAGGTGGATGAAGTCCTCGGCGGACATGCGTTTCTCGGTTCAACACCGGTAACAACAACAACAACGATTGTAAAATGAGAAACGAACAGAGAAAACCACGGAAGATGAAAACGTGTTTCAGTTCTAAGAAGGATGATGTCGACTAAAACACGTGTTCTGTGTTCATCTGTTTCCACGGTAACGTCCAGAACAATAAAAACTAAGACAGACAGAAGACAGTCTACTAACATTGACTAAAGAGGGAAGATCAGAGCAGGTTAACTGTCCTCAAGACTTCAGCAGAAACTCAGATTCAGACCGTCTGAGGAGGAAAATTCATCGATCTTTAACGTCCTGATAAAAATCAGAGCAGGGTCAGAAAACAGTGTTCGTTTTTTCCGATATCTCGCCGCCTTAGTTTACACAGATGGAGATGTTTCATGTGTGCTCCTCAGCTTTGACCCTGATCTCTGTGGACCAGGTTTCCTCTGGTGTCTAACTCTCCGTTTTGTCTCTCTCTCTCCTCCGTTCAGACCCTGACAGCACAGAACGGGAACTCTCCGAGCGGCACGGTGGTATAGCTGGAGGAGAAGCTTCGCACTCATCCCTCTCTCCATCATCTCCTCACAGTCCAACAGTCTCTCCAGAGATCCTCCAAACTAGGGGCCAAAAACCAGACCGTATGCTACCTACCATTGCAGTATTGTACCCTGACCCTCAGTAAGACCTGGACCCTGAGTCCCACTGACTTTACTCTCATGGTGGCTGGTTTGTTGGAAAACTCAAAGATCTTCTCCACACACCAAACCATCAGGTTTCATCTGACAAGAGGAGCAGATCCTGGTGGTCCTCAAGAGCCTGAAGGTGGTTCACAGTCTGAAAACAAAAACTGAGGTTTGGTCTAAAGCTGCAGAGTCACCCAGAATATCACCATGATATGAAGGTCTGCACGCTCCAGACCTGATCCTGGACCTTCTCACAGCAGGACAGTGAGACCCCTGATTCAGGGTTCGGGTTTTCCACCACCCGCCACCATCAAGAATAAAGCCCCCCCCCCCGTGCTTGGGCCCTTCACCTTCTCCACGTCTCTGCAGGACCACAGCAGAGGTCATCCGTGAAGCTATGAGGAGCCAACAGCGGGCTCCGCCTTCTTTCCTCCTTCAGCCAATCCCGTTCCCCTTCATGCAAAGACACTGCAAAAGCCACGGCCGTTGTATTTAAGTTATTTATTTTATCACAAGATGATGTAGTGATTTATAATGTAAATACTGAAAATACTCTATAAATACAGACTGAGCTGACAGCAGAGAGGAGGAGGAGGAGGAGGAGGAGAGGAGGAGAGGATGAGAGGAGGAGAGGAGGAGGAGAGGAGGCCTGAAGAAGAAGAAGAAGAAGATTAATATATGAAGATCCTTCTATTGTAAATAATAACCACAGTAAAAAAAACATGAATGTCTGCAGTTTTAGGGAACTTGAAGATGTCAATGTGTTTTTATCTGGTGTGATCGAGTTTCTCCAGAGTGACCCTGAAGGTGAGAGGAGAGGAGGAGAGAAGAGAGAGGAGAGGAGGAGAGGAGAGGAGAGGAGAGGAGAGGAGAGGGGGACAGAGAGCAATATGAGGAGGAGGAGGAGGAGGAGGAGGAGCTGACTGAGCTCCTCGGTCTGAATAATAGTGACACAGACAAACGACGTGCTGCCGATCAATCACACACTGGTGCACACTCTGAACACACACACACACACACACACACAGCTTCATGTATTCTCTGTATTCTTGGACTTCATTCCTGCTCCACCTGAACTGCCTCTTGCAAGATTTTGCACATAGAAGAAGAAATCCACGGCGGTCCATCCTGAGCAAAAACCGATCCTGCAGACCCACATGGACTTGAATATTTATGAATCAGAGATGAAGTTGGAGGAGGACTCAGATGGAGACAGCTCTGTCGAGTTTGGGTTCAGATCCAGCTTCTATGAAGGACACCAGAAAACACGCGTCCATGGAGGAGCTGAACCGGGCTGCCTGCTAGAACCCCGCCCCCCTCTCAGTGAAGGACCTCTGGAAGGAGGTCATGGTGAGAACTCATCCCACCACAGAAACCAGTTAGGACCCGTGTCCTCTAACACCAAACCAGTTAGGGCCCGTGTCCTCTAACACCAAACCAGTTAGGACCCGTGTCCTCTAACACCAAACCAGTTAGGGCCCGTGTCCACTAACACCAAACCAGTTAGGACCCGTGTCCTCTAACACCAAACCAGTTAGGACCTGTGTCCACTAACACCAAACCAGTTAGGACCTGTGTCCACTAACACTGTTTGTTGTGCTGCAGAGCTCAGGAGGTGTCAGATGGCTCCTCTCACCTCCAACTGCTGCACAAAGTTCGGTGTGTTTCTGTCAAAACACAAGAACAGCTGACGGACGGCGCGCTGTAGCAGTAGCATGATTGATTAGCGATCAAGTAGTGACCCCCGATTTCCACCCCATCCTGGAACGGCAGGTCTGTTTGTGAGGTGAGTTTCCTGGTGGATTACAGACAGCGGTAATCAGGAGAACTCACAAGAACCTTCAGATTCACGTTCAATCGCTCGATAACGAGTCGTCTCTGTAAAGACAGACACATAGACATATAAGCAGTAGATTGTGTCCTTCCAGAGGAGGAAATCTACTTCTAGACTTCTAGAATCAGCATCTCCTCATCCATGGTGTCATCGGGGTGAAATGACGTCTAAAAACCTTTCACTTGTTCGTCTCCGCCCGTTTTGAAAGAAGTCGGTGTAAATCGACACGTTAACTTGAACGGTTACGATCAGCTACGATCGGAGGATACTAACGGGTTCATTCAGGGGGGTTAGAGCAGGAATAAAAACCTCCAAGTCTTCATCACTCGGGGTCTCTCAGGGCCTCCAGAGTCGGGTCTTATTGTAGCAGGCAGCCCATGTACCAAGACCTGTTGTCATAGCAACAGCATGTCTGCTGAGTTATTTCCAACGAGCTCCGGGGTCGACCTCACCACGATGTCTGAAATAAAAGCTGGATCTGAACCTGCCGACCAGTTTAAGGTTCGGTTCTGTTTCAGTGAACAGAACCTGGAGTCAGATCTGGTCTCAGTCTGGGACTGCTCTGAGCTCAGGACTCACCATCACACCTGTGACCCGGATCTGTGGTGAAGGTTTCAGGTGCCACCTTCTCCTCCTCTCAGGAGAAATCATTTCATTCCACGATAACGTCGTTTTTTTATTTAAATCTATTTATGTTCTTCAGTGTGAGCATGTGTGTACGTCTCTCCATTTACAGCATCCAGTAACCACACACACACACGCACACACACACACACACACACGCACACACACACGCACACACACACACACACACACACACACAAAGGCTTTCGCCCTCATTATGCCTGACCTGGTGGAAGTTGAAGCAGAATGACGCGTCACTGTATCCGGTTTGTACATGGAGATGATCAGTTATTAAAATGTTGAACCTGAGTCCACTGAACACGTGTTCCTCTGTGTGTGTGTGTGTGTGTGTGTGTGTGTGTGTGTGTGTGTGTGTGGCTGATATCTGGTCACCAACTCTTGATAATTAAAGGGAACAGATCTAAGACAGGCTGTTTATCCTCGTTGAGGTTGAAATCAGAAAAAGGACCCAAAATGCAGGACGACACAAAGGATTCAGCAACAGGTGAGACACTGAGACACAGGTGAGGACAATCACAGAGGAAGTAAAATAAGACCAGACACACAGGGAATAAACTCCTACAAAATAAAACAGGAAACCCTGAAAACTGATAATAGAGAATAAAACACTGAGAACAGGAGGGAACCAGGGTCAGACACAAACTGAAAACTCACAAGACAAGACGACAGGAGAAGAGGAACGATGGGGAACAGAAACACGAGGAAAAATCACAAAATCAGAAATCAAAGCGAACAAGTTTAGAGATGTCTGTCAGTGAAAGACTTCTCCAACAGTGTCCTGATTATCATCGAAGAAAATCTCATTATTCTAACAAACCGATTTGTCATGAACCAAAGGACAGACTGAGGGACACATCAGCACGACACCAACACTAAACAGAGCGGGTTCATGAGGGTCAGGTGAGTGGTAAACAGGTAAACAAGGTTCAGGTAAAACAAGAGGGTGAACAATAACTGTGAAGAAACGCTGGAACAAGATCAGAAGAGGAACAAACTGAGACGAGACACACAGGGTTAAATACAGGAGAGATAAAGAGGGGGATGGGAAACAGGTGAGGAGACAGGTGTGACAAGACGGGGGCGGGGCAGACCAGACAGGAACAAAGGAACAAGGGTTAGTGATCTACAAAATAAAACAGGAAATACCAAATATGAATGTGCTGAAGAAATAAAAGAGAAACTGAACCAACAGGACAGGCTTAAAGTCTGAAGTCTTAAATCAATGACAGAGAAAAAACAGCTGATTATAAAGTCTGTAGATGATCCATCAAACACTCGCTCCTGTTTCAGAGTCTCTGTGTGAACGGCAGAGGGCGCCAAACACTCGGTTTCAGCCTCTCTGCACCTGTGGCGGAAGGAAACGAGCAGCTCAGCCGAGAACACCCGAGGATGGCCGAGGAGGCGCGGGGCGTTGCGTCAGAACGGCGAAGTGGGTTTAACGTGATGACGTCAAGCCAAAGCTAGCTTAAGGCGGAAGCTGATTTAAACCTTCAAAACAAAAGCTCTGAGGAGGAGGAGGCGGCCCTGTTCTCTACTCTGAGGTTCATATTCAGAACATGAGGAGGATGATCAGACAATCAAAGTGATTTACTGAATCAATGACGAATATTTAGAGGATCAGAATCAGAAAACACTTTATTGTCATTGAACACAGTACAAGTACAGGGACAACGAAACGCAGTGAAGCATCTAACCAGAAAGGCAAGGTAGTAAAGTGTAAGGTCTGTCCATATGGGCAGAGCAGGTATGAACTAAACATACTGTTACGTTTCTGCAGGTCACATGACGTGGAGGACAGGGGTCACGGACAGGGAAAGAAACAAAAGGAAAATCTGCACCTTCAAACAAAACACAAAAATATAAGGCCTTTGGGGTCTCAAAGATGGTGTGGAGTTATACTTCCCCACAGCCACCCACTAAAGTCGGCAAACCAAAGTAAAAGGCCACAAACCAAGAGAAACCAGCTGAAGGTGTCTTTGGTGTCACACACCTACCTGAGTGAAAGAACCTCCTTTTATAGACGACTCAGGCTGATGAGCAGCAGCTGAGTGAGGACAGGTGAGGGAGGACAGGTGAGCGAGGACAGGTGAGTGAGGACAGGTGAGGGAGGACAGGTGAGCTGAGTGAGGACAGGTGAGGGAGGACAGGTGAGGGAGGACAGGTGAGTGAGGACAGGTGAGGGAGGACAGGTGAGCTGAGTGAGAGGCTCATTAGGTGTGCTGGAGCTCACAGACTACCTCCATCTGTAACAATACTACAGTATGTATACACTCACCGGCCACTTTATTAGGTACACCATGCTAGTAACGGGTAGGACCCCCTTTTGCCTTCAGAACTGCCTCAATTCTTCGTGGCATAGATTCAACAAGGTGCTGGAAGCATTCCTCAGAGAGCTTGGTTCATATTGACATGATGGCATCACACAGTTGCCGCAGATTTGTCGGCTGCACATCCATGATGCGAATCTCCCGTTCCACCACATCCCAAAGATGCTCTATTGGATTGAGATCTGGTGACTGTGGAGGCCATTTGAGTACAGTGAACTCATTGTCATGTTCAAGAAACCAGTCTGAGATGATTCCAGCTTTATGACATGGCGCATTATCCTGCTGAAAGTAGCCATCAGAAGTTGGGTACATTGTGGTCATAAAGGGATGGACATGGTCAGCAACAATACTCAGGTAGGCTGTGGCGTTGCAACGATGCTCAATTGGTACCAAGGGGCCCAAAGAGTGCCAAGAAAATATTCCCCACACCATGACACCACCACCACCAGCCTGAACCGTTGATACAAGGCAGGATGGATCCATGCTTTCATGTTGTTGACGCCAAATTCTGACCCTACCATCCGAATGTCGCAGCAGAAATCGAGACTCATCAGACCAGGCAACGTTTTTCCAATCTTCTATTGTCCAATTTCGATGAGCTTGTGCAAATTGTAGCCTCAGTTTCCTGTTCTTAGCTGAAAGGAGTGGCACCCGGTGTGGTCTTCTGCTGCTGTAGCCCATCTGCCTCAAAGTTCGACGTACTGTGCGTTCAGAGATGCTCTTCTGCCTACCTTGGTTGTAACGGGTGGTTATTTGAGTCACTGTTGCCTTTCTATCAGCTCGAACCAGTCTGGCCATTCTCCTCTGACCTCTGGCATCAACAAGGCATTTCCGCCCACAGAACTGCCGCTCACTGGATATTTTTTCTTTTTCGGACCATTCTCTGTAAACCCTAGAGATGGTTGTGCGTGAAAATCCCAGTAGATCAGCAGTTTCTGAAATACTCAGACCAGCCCTTCTGGCACCAACAACCATGCCACGTTCAAAGTCACTCAAATCACCTTTCTTCCCCATACTGATGCTCGGTTTGAACTGCAGGAGATTGTCTTGACCATGTCTACATGCCTAAATGCACTAAGTTGCCGCCATGTGATTGGCTGATTAGAAATTAAGTGTTAACGAGCAGTTGGACAGGTGTACCTAATAAAGTGGCCGGTGAGTGTATATATATATGCATATACAGTATATATATATACATATATATATATATATATATATGCATATATATATATATATATATATATATATATATATATATATATATATATATATATGTGTGTGTGTGTGTGCAAGAAATGTGCTGAAAACACACACACGGTGTTGGTTACTGCAGGTATGAATAGGCTATACACCAAAAAATATATATATCTATATGTATATTATCTTTAAATACAGTAAACTGATTAGTGCAGGGGTGAAAAAGAGAGAATGCTATTAAACAGTGGGTGCGCTGAAGAACATAAACAGTAAGATAGTTAGGAGTATGAGTAGGAATATGTACAGATATTAAATATATAGTTGGATTAAATATGTGTATACAGACACAGCAGAGTGTGATTAGTCTTCGATGTACAACAGAACAGATTATACAGAGACCTTCTCCATTTCAGTGCAATAAATACAAAAAAGAAAACAGAGATTGAATTAAAAATTAAAAAATAGTTGAAAGATAAATAAATGATAATAAATGGTACAGACAACAGACATGATCAAATCCTCTGGTGCAGTGCAGACAGTGCAGTGAAAATTAAACTGTATACAAGAATAGGAAAGGAGGTAAATATGAGGGTAGGATCCAACCATATACTGAGGTAGGATTCACACAGCAGCAGTGGTTATATATTACACCAACTGTGTTCAAACAGAGCAGCAGCAGTTAGTTTACTGCACATGTTACTCATATTAAAGGCTGCGGTTGTTCTCTATGGGAGTTCAATGATGGAGTGTTTACCTTAGAGCGAAACTACGGCTGTATTCTCTGAACACCTTTACTCATCCTAATTATCCAACTTTAACGTTTATTTTGTCATAATGAGACTTTTTATCGTCTCATTAAAGAGAGACTTCTCATGAAAACTTCACTGAATCACCAAAAATGATCAAAGTCTTAAAAATGTCAAAGTCTGAATAAATGTAAAAATACTGTAATAAACATGTCTGTGTAGAAACAAAGAGGCTCATGAGGACCTTTAATTTGTTTGAAAAAAAGACACTCTTCAGACGACTTTTATTTTTGAAAGGAGCGGAAGTGAGCTGTGCTGTGAGCAGGTACCTTGACGTGTGTGTGAGGGCTGTGCTTGGTGGGTGTGTTGGTTGGTTGGTTGGTTGGTTGGTAGATTTCAGTCTCAGCAGGATAATAAACAATAATAAAGAGTTTGACGATGATGGAGGAGAGAGAGGAGAGCGTCCCGGTCAAACGGTGAGAGAGAGACTCTTTTAAAGACTGAAAACTGCTTTTATTCTGAAATGTTAATGAGCGTGAACTTTTCCACAGGAGACCCACTGACACAGAAAATATAAGAGCGGAAATAACTGACAGATCTGATCCCGGAGCAGGGCTCGGATCCGGGGCTTCAGTCTGGGTTTAATGGTCTCTCTCTCTGTGGTCGCTGGGCTCTGACTGGTCTCTGACTGGTTTTAATGGTTTTCTGACTGGTTTTCTGACTGGTCTCTGCAGCTGGTTCCAGTTCAGCCTCTGTGTGAACACTCTGTGACTTGAACAGGTCTGGTCCTTGGGGGTTTAGGGGGTCCTCACTCAGAAGTGGACTCGGTTTTTGTCGTATTTGGGGTCATAGTCTGGGTTCCTGGTCGGACCAGTTTTCGGTTCTTCTTCTTCTCCGGTTTTTCTTCATGAATCATTTGTAGTTTCTGCTCTGAGCTGTAAATCCTGTTATTATTATTATTATTATTATTATTATTATTATAATTATGACGTTAACATGATGCAGGTTCAGATCTCCTGTTTCTTTGAATTTCTCTCTCTTTGTTTCTCTGTTAATCTGGATTATTCCTTCATGGATTATTAAAGGAACGTCTGATCTTAATGAAGTTTGAGGTGATGGTTCAAATAATTCAGGATCTTATAATCTCATTTTAGTCCCAGTTTACTGACCAGCATAGAAATACATGTGGAGTCTTACAGTTTGCATCAAAACATCCAAATTCAGCTTTAAACATCTGCTTTTTCAGAGTACGGTGGCCAATGAGGGTCAAATCTATCAGTGAATTTGATCCTTTTTTTAGGTTTTGTCTGTTTGTCGGCGTCTCTCCTGCTGTTTTAACGTCCATGATATATCTGAGAAATAGAAATAACCGAGGGAGAGAGAGAGAGAGAGAGGAATGACAGCAGGTGATCCGTCTGCACCCAGAACCTGAGGGGACCCGGGGGTCCGCCTGACATAACCAGACCTGCTGAACAAACAAGGCGAGGAGCTCAAACCGAGCGGCACGCCTCACTACAGGAAGGTGAATTTAGGTCAGAGAGAGCGAGAGAGAGAGGGCGAGAGAGAGAGAGAGGGAGAGAGAGAGAGGGCGAGAGAGAGAGAGAGAGAGGGAGAGAGAGAGAGAGAGAGAGAGAGAAAGAGAGAGAGCGATGACTGCAGAAGGAGGAAGGAAATGTGAGGGAAGAGGAATAATGTAAATGTCTGTTTGTGTTTTAATAACGTTCTTAACGACCACGACGTCACATCTGAGAGTTCAGATGAGAAGCAGCTCTCTGTGGTTCTGACCGGGTCTCTTTATTGGACTGTATCAGACGGATCAGTGAACCCTCAGAGCTGAAAGTGTTTTTTATTAAGTGGAGCAGAACCCGGAGAACACAAACAGCTCCAGTCCTCATTCCTCTGGTCTTTGGATGAGGCTGCAGAACTTTTGTGGGACAGGATGTGGGTTTGTTCGCTCCGAAGTGGGTCATGATTCAGTCCAGAATATTTTGGCCTCTGTGTGGTCCAAAAGCCAAGTTTGACATTCTTTGTGTGTGTGTGTGTGTGGGCTGCATGTCGTCTCTCTCACACACACACACACACACACTCTCTCTCTCTCTCTCTCTCTCTGTTTGGTGAACAGTTTGTTCTCTCCTTTCAGGGTCAGTTGTTGTTGTTCTCAGAGACTCGGCACATGAGCAGCTTCATCTGTTCCTCACAACTTCACTCCTTCTTTGGCTTCAGCTTCCCTCCCTTCATTCCTTCCTTCCTTCCTTCCTTCCTTCCTTCCTTCCTCCTTTCCTTCCTCCCTCCCTTCCTCCTTCCCTTCCTCCCTTCTTCTTTCCTCCTTGTCTTTCTTGCAACATGTTTTTGTCTTTCTCCTTTTTTTTACTCTCCTGGTATTTCAGATCTCTCTCTCTCTCTCTCCCTCTCTCTCTCTCTCTCTCTCTCTCTCTCTCTCTCTCTCTCCCTCTCTCTCTTTCTCTATTAACAGTAGAGGACATGATGTTCTCTCTGGGCACGTTGCTTACACACACACACACACACACACACCTCTTCCATAGTGTGTTTGTGTGTTAGTGAAGCTGTGGGTGTGTCTGAATGCCTTCCTCTGTGTGTGTGTTTGTGTGTGTTTGTGTGTGTTTATATTTTTATTCAGTAACTACAGTTCCTTTGCCAACAAACACACACAGACTGGGGTGTGTAAATCTAGTGTCCTACACACACTGTAACACACACACAAACCAAAACACACACAGAGAAACACACACAGATTGAGCAACATGAGCCGGTGCACAGAGTGCAGCAGAGCTCCTGAGGACACAGTGTTCTCTGACGCTCCACCTCCCACACACACACACACACACACACACACACACACACACACACACACACACACAGCTGCTGTAGTACAGTTTGTTTTGGCTGCAGTTTCCCTCACGTTCACTGGGTCACAGTAAATCTGGAGTTTTCTTTGGAGGAACATTTTTGTCTTCAGAGGATTAGAGAGAAAAAAAAGAGGAGTAAGTGATTTATTTAAAAACACTGTGTGTCTTATTCTTGTTGTTCGCTGACGCATGAATGTTCCTTTAACTCAACAACAGACTGAGAGTCATGAAAACAGAACTTTAGATTCAGATCAACAACCAAAAAATGTTCCTAAATACTGATAAAGAGACGTCAGCTGGTGGAGCATTTCTGCTTTATTGCAGCAGACACCACCTAGTGGCCAACAGCTGAACTGCAGCTGAGACATGGAAGTTCATTTAAAAATGATAAAAACGTCAAAAAGGTGACGGAGCAACGGGTGCTGATGAGTGAGGAGGATGAACCACGATAACCAACGACAATTTTAACTTATTGGCCTCATATCGGCGTCTATATCAACATCATAACAGCGTCATATTGGCGTCATATCGGCATCATAACAGCGTCGTATCAGAGTCATATCGGCGTCATATCAGCGTCATATCGGCGTCATATCGGCGTCATGTCGGCGTCATAACAGCGTCATATCGGCGTCATGTCGGCGTCATAACAGCGTCATATCGGCGTCATGTCGGCGTCATAATAGCGTCATAACGGCGTCATAACAGCGTCATATCGGCGTCATATCAGCGTCATGTCGGCGTCATAACAGCGTCATATCGGCGTCATATCGGCGTCATATCGGCGTCATATCGGCGTCATAACAGCGTCATATCAGCGTCATATCAGCGTCATATCGGCGTCATATCGGCGTCATGTCGGCGTCATGTCGGCATCATAACAGCGTCATAACAGCGTCATAACAGCGTCATATCGGTCTCATATTGGCGTCATATCAGCGTCATATCGGCATCATATCAGCGTCATATCAGCGTCATATCAGCATCATATCGGCGTCATAACAGCGTCATAACAGCGTCATATCGGTCTCATATTGGCGTCATATCGGCATCATATCGGCGTCATATCGGCGTCATGTCGGCGTCATAACAGCGTCATATCGGCGTCATATCGCCGTCATATCGGCATCATATCGGCGTCATATCGGCATCATATCGGCGTCATATCGGCGTCATAACAGCGTCATATCGGTCTCATATCGGTCTCATATTGGCGTCATATCAGCGTCATATCGGCCTCATGTCGGCGTCATAACAGCGTCATATCGGCGTCATATCGGTCTCATATTGGCGTCATATCAGCGTCATATCGGCCTCATGTCGGCGTCATAACAGCGTCATATCGGTCTCATATCGGCGTCATGTCGGCGTCATATCGGCGTCATATCGGCGCACACACGACCTTTACATCAACTATTTGTAGAGACTTGATTCACACTCTGTCAGGACAGGAGGACACGTGACGTTCTGGAGGTCTGAGAAGACCAGACTGCAGTCCTGCTGCAGGTCTGAACACTGATTCAGGTCCAGGTCTGAACACTGATTCAGGTCCAGGTCTGAACACTGACTCAGGTCCAGGTCCAGGTCTGACAAGCAGCAGGACCTTCAACAACCATCAGCTGGAGGACAGTGAAGATCTCAGATGTCCTCCTGACCCAGCTGTGATCTGAGTCCTGAACCTGCAGTCTTTAGTGGTCTTCAGTGGTCCTGCAGGGCTCTGGGGACCTGGGTCATGGTGGATTTGGACTCATGTTTTCTGACTCACCCTGAATGACCCGAGGGAGGTCCAGTTCTCCAGAACACTAAGTCCTCTTCTCATGTTGGACTCTGTCCTTCATTGTTCCTCCCAGGATTAGTCTGATCCTGATCCCGCCCTGAAGGAGGCGGGACCGTGGAGGAGGACCATAGGGGGGGGGGGGGGGTCTGGACGCCGTCCCAGGACCGTCCAGATAAATAAAATTCTGTTCCTCTCAGTTTGGGACATTTTTGCTCCCAGTTCTGTCTTTAGACCCGGACTCTGCTGGACTCTGCTGGATTCTGCTGGACTCTGCTGGACTCTGCTGGACTCCTGAAAGTCTTTTTGGATCAGGGTCATTATCCAGGTTTTTACTCCAAACAAGGAGTCCAAAAATACGGGTCTGAGAGAGCAGGAGGAGAACCAGACCGAGGATCCAAAAGTCAGAACCCTGAGTCAGCAAAACACCTCAGAGGTCAGCAGAGAATCCAGGACCTGGAGAACCGGGTTCTTATAAAACTGGACCTGATTGTAGATGAGAGACACCTGAGGAACCATGTGGATCAGAACCAGGAAGAGGTGGGCGGGGCAGGAGAGGATAGGCCACGCCTACAATCACCCAGACAGACAGACAGACAGACAGACACAGACTCTCTCTCTGTCCTTTCCTGTCCTCTAACCTCCTTCTGTCCTTCCCTGTCCTCTAACCTCCTTCTGTCCTTTCCTGTCCTCTAACCTCCTTCTGTTTTTCACCCCCCCCCCCCCAGGACCTGTTCGGAGCAGAGGAAGCTGCGTTCTCGTGATGCGGCGCGATGTAGGCGGAGCAAAGAGACGGAGGTGTTTTATGAGCTCGCCCGCACTCTGCCCCTCCCCCGCAGAGTCTCCACCCACCTGGACAAAGCCGCCATCATGAGAGTGTCCCTCAGCTTCCTGTCGCTGCGGCGCCTCCTGCGACCCGGTGAGAAACAGCGGATCAGCTGTCAGACCCTTTTCTTTGTAGTCAGCGTGTTCTGGAGGCTCGGTTCTGGAGCCCGACTGCTGGGCAGTTTATGGTTAAAGTTCTGGAATGTTCCTCCTCATCAGAACTCCAGGGTTCCCCGTCCTCTAAGTTCTAAGGTCAGAGAGGCGGTCCTGATCAGAGAGTCACTAAACCAGAACCTGAGCAGATTTCAACTGGACCTCAGCTGAGTTCTGTTGAGGTCCACTCAGAGTTCCTGAGGGACCCTGAAGTAGCTTCAGATTTTAATGCAGATCTTTCTGTGTGGACGTTCAAACCGCAGGTGACGACCGGAAAAAGGAGTCTGACGAAGACGAGGAGGAGCAGGAGGAGGAGGAGGAGGATCCCATGGACACCTTCTACCCTCAGGTGTTGGCCGGATTCACCATGGTGATGTCAGAGGAAGGAGACATCATCTACCTGACCGACAACGTCAGCAAACACATCGGCATCACGCAGGTGGGAGGAGCACAGGACGACCACCACAGCAGCAACAATAATGATGATAATGATGAAGATGATAATGAGATTTAAAATACTTAAAATAATAATAATAATTATGATAATGATGATAATAATGATAATAATAATAATGAGGATGATAATGAGATTTAAAATACTTAAAATAATAATAATAATTATGATAATGATAATAATAATAATTATGATAATAATGAGGATGATAATGAGATTTAAAATACTTAAAATAATAATTATGATAATGATAATAATAATAATTATGATAATAATAATAATTATGATAATGATAATATAATAATAATGATAATAATGAAGATGATAATTAGAATTAAAATACTTAAAATAATAATAATAATTATGATAATGATAACAATAATAACAATAATAATAATGATAATAATGAGGATGATAATGAGATTTAAAATACTTAAAATAATAATAACAATAATAATAATAATGATAATATAATAATAATAATAATAATAATAATAATAATATTTCTATTATTATTATTATTATTATTATTATTAATAATAATAATGATAATATAATAATAATAATAATAATAGAATTATTATTATTATTATTATTAATAATAATAATAATAATAATAATAATAATAATAATAGAAATATTATTATTATTAATAATAATAATAATGATAATAATAATAATAATAATAATAATAATGATAATAATAATAATAATAATAATAATAATAATAATAATAATAATAATAATAATAATAATAATAATAATAATAATAATAATAATAATAATAATAATAGAAATATTATTATTAATAATAATAATAATAATGATAATGAATAAACCTTTGAGGAGCTGCTGACAGTCTTGTTGTTGGTTCTTTCCAGCTGGAGCTCCTGGGTCAGAGCATCTTTGACTTTGTTCACCCCTGTGACCAGGAGGAGCTCAGAGACCTGCTGGCTCCACGTCCAGGTCAGACTCACTCTATGACCATTGTAATCCTGCAGACATCGTCTGAGCTGTGATAACGCTGAACCAACACACTAAAAGGTTTTAGGTTCGCTCTGGAGGACTGACTTTGTCTCTCCGGCTCCAGGTCTGAGTAAGAAACCAGCAGTTGATCCGTCCAGTGAGAGGAACTTCTTCCTGAGGGTGAAGAGCACTCTGACCAGCAGGGGGCGCACCGTCAACATCAAGTCTGCTGACTGGAAGGTTCAGTATCACACCCTCTGTAAATAAACATACAAACACACACACACACACACACACACGAACTTCATCTTTGCCCTAGATGCTCTGAGAACACACGCACACACACACGCGCACGCACACACACACACAAACTTCCTCTCTGGGCTAAATTGTTAAACACATGTACACGTAGCTCTATTTGGCCAGCTCAGAGAAAATACTCTTACACACACACACACACACACACACACACACACACACACACACACACACACACACACACACACACACACACACACACACACACACACACACACACACACTCTGAAGGCTACTGTCCAGCCTGACACAGATACGTGGAGGTCAGACTTCTTGGCAGTTCTCCTTGTTCTCTTCTCTCTGCCCAGTGTGCTTAAATCACGTGTTTGTTTACAAGGAGACACAAGTGTGCACGCACACACACACTCACACACACACACACGTGCACACACACAGAGTTGCTGATATGTTCCCTTCGGTGTCCAGCAGAGTGACTCCCTGGCTGTTAAAGAGGTCAGGTTTTGCAGAAGTCTCTGGGATAATGACCCACTTTCACTTAATGTCTCTCCTCAGTTCTGGGTCCTGGTTCAGGTTTTGGTTCCTGTCTCAGATTTTATTTCATATTAAAATCAGGAAGCTCCAAAATAAGGTCAAAACCCTAAAGCAGCAGCAGGAGTCCACATGTCCAGGAGGAGTTCTGGTACCGTGTATTTACTGAAGCCCATCAGGTTACAAACTCCAGATGTAAATTAATAACTTTATATTTCAGAACAGCAGAGACAGAGTCCAGGACGGGTCCACAAGATCACAGTTCATGTGTGAGAAAACTGCGGAGGCCAAATAGCGAATCACGCCCACATATTTTGGCTCCGCCCCAAATTAAGAGTGTTTTGGACGGAGGTTTTCGACACCTGAAGGAGGATTTTAAAAAGAATATTAATGTAATACCTGAAGGTTTGGACTTCAACATCTTACTGAGTCCAGAACCATCAGAACCTCCTCCTGTAACATCTGGACTCGAACCGTCTGGGATATTTATCAAACGGATCAGATTTTCACTCAAGCTTCAGAGGACCTCCTTTAACGACAGACGAGAACCTTTTTATTCATGTAATAACAGTTTATGTTCACGCTGTGAGAACTTCCTGTCACATCCAAACACTGTCCTCCCGCCTCTGACTGAACCCGGGTCTTTAAATCTGTACTTCAGAGCAGACAGGGTTTAATTAAGAGGATGATTATTATGATTGTTGGAGAACAGCTGAAAAAAGGAACAGAAATGAACGGAGACGTTTAAACTGAATTAAGACATTGATCACAGAGCCAATAACCGTCTGATCGGTTTGAAGGTGATCAGCTGTTTCCTCCTCAGACCGCTCTCCCCCAGGTCAAAGGTCAGACGGACCTCTAAAACCCCCTCGTGTCTCTGCAGGTCCTTCACTGCACGGGTCACATGCGTCCGTTCAGCCACAGCTCCATGTCGCCCCCTACAGCCCGGGTCATGACGCTGCTGTGTGAGCCCATCCCTCACCCGTCCAGCGTGGAGTTCCTTCTGGACACACACACTTTCCTCACTCGCCACAGCATGGACCTGCGCTTCACACACTGCGAGGGCAGGTAAGAGGAACACCTGAGACCTCTGACCTCTGACCTCTGACCTCCGTGGAGGTTAAAGAGGAGAGCTTTGTCTCCTCCTGAAAAAAGAAGTGGGTCTGTGGGTCTGTGGGTCTGATCCGTCCCTCATTGGTCCTCCGTCTGTTTCCAGGGTGATGGAGTTGGTTGGATACAAACCTGACGATCTGATTGGCTGTTCAGCTTACGAGTTTCATCACGCACTCGACTCCGACCACGTCAACAAGAGTCTGCACACGCGTGAGTGCTTGATGTTTGTCGTCTGTAGTTGTCAGTAGTTAAGCCCCGCCCCCCGATGTTAACGTCTCTGTTTTCTCCGCCCTCCTGCTCACCTGCAGTGCTGTCCAAAGGTCAGGTGAGCACCAGTTGTTACCGTTTCCTGGCGAACGGCGGCGGCTTCGTCTGGGCGCAGACTCAGGCCACCGTCCTCTACAACAGTAAGACGTCTCAGCCCGAGGCCGTGGTCTGTCTCAACTTCGTCCTCAGGTACTTGAAAATGTGAGCGGACCAAAGATGGAGGGAACTCTTCTTCTTCTTCTTCTGTGGTTTGATCTCTCCTGTCGTCCCTCCGCAGCGGCGTGGAGCAGCCTGATGTGGTTTTCTCCGTGGAGCAGATTCGCAGCAGCAGGTCATCTGCAGGTCAAACTCTGTCACCAGAGGGCGCTGAGACCCCAGACCTCGGTGACCTGGACTGTGAGCGTCTTTCCGGCCCAGAGGACACCGGTTCACCTCCCAGCAGACTTCCAGAGCTCTTCTCCAGACTGAACGGGGAGCCAGAGGCCCTTCTTCAGTTGGCGCCTGCAGCCGGGGACGCCATCGTGCCGCTGACAGGAGGAGGTGAGACACAGACACGCTTCAGGTGTTTTCAGGGATGCAGGTTTCTTTAAAGGTTCTCTGAGGTGCCGTTGGCCCGGCGGTTCTTGAACGGTTTTTGAAAACATCTCGCTGTTCCTCAAAGAGACACCTGACAATCAATCTCCACTCAGTTTCCTGTTCCTCAGAACCACTGGCATGTGAAAAGTTAGAATCAGGAGGTTCTTCAGAAGGTTCTTTAGAAGGTTCTTCAGAAGGTTCTTTAGAAGGTTCTTTAGGAGGTTCTTCAGAAGGTTCTTTAAGAGGTTCTTTAGGAGGTTCTTCAGGAGGTTCTTTAGGAGGTTCTTCAGAAGGTTCTTCAGGAGGTTCTTTAGAAGGTTCTTCAGAAGGTTCTTTAGAAGGTTCTTCAGAAGGTTCTTTAGAAGGTTCTTCAGAAGGTTCTTTAGGAGGTTCTTCAGGAGGTTCTTTAGAAGGTTCTTCACAAGATTCTTTAGGAGGTTCTTCAGGAGGTTCTTCAGAAGGTTCTTTAGGAGGTTCTTCAGGAGGTTCTTCAGAAGGTTCTTTAGGAGGTTCTTTAGAAGGTTCTTCAGAAGGTTCTTTAGGAGGTTCTTTAGGAGGTTCTTCAGGAGGTTCTTTAGAAGGTTCTTTAGAAGGTTCTTCAGGAGGTTCTTCAGGAGGTTCTTCAGAAGGTTCTTTAGGAGGTTCTGTAGGAGGTTCTTCAGAAGGTTCTTCACAAGATTATTTAGGAGGTTCTTCAGAAGGTTCTTTAGGAGGTTCTTCAGGAGGTTCTTCAGAAGGCTTTTGCTGAATTTCTTCTCAGCTGTCCAACCCAGATTTATCTCTGTGCTCTCCGTTTGTCAGAACGTGTGGAGCTGACCTTCTGCAGTCCACCCAGTCCAAACTTGGTGCCAGAACGTCCTCAGGATCTGTGCAGCCCACAGCTGAGACAGCTCCTGTCTCCGATCTTCGATTCCACCACTTCCTCTCCATCTTCACCGTCGTCATCGCTGTCATCTCCAGCAGCACCTTCACCTGGACCACAGCAGGTAACTATGATTCTGAAAAACAGGTGAAGTCCATGTTTACCTTCTCACCTGACTGTGGTTGCTCCTCTTCTGTACATCTCAACGGTGTTGTTTCTCTTGTTTCTCCTCAGGTCTGCAGAGAAGATGAAAAGATGGACACCAGCGAGGTGGAGAAGTTCTTTGCTGTTTGTTCAGAAGATGATCAGAGAAGAGACGACATCCGGGAGGTAAGAGAGAAAGACTGAGAGCTGGTCAGAGTTTACGTCTGAGGAACATCATGTAAAAGTTGGTTTGGTCAGAGATGGTCAGAGATGTTCTCAGCTGTTTCTGGTCTTTCTTCTCTGCCCCCCCTTCTCTGAACATTCAGGAGATGGATCTGGACATGTTGGCTCCTTACATCTCCATGGACGATGATTTCCAGCTGACCGTCCTCAGCAACAGTCTGTCAGAAGAAGCTGAAGAACCTTCATCTAAACCGCCTGCCGTGATGTCTTCAGTGTCTGAGGGGAGAAAACGGTACGAGGGGTTCATCTGCAGACTCATGTTTGAGGGACAGTCAGGAGAAACACCTCTGAGACCTGAGAGACGATGAGACCAGATGAGAGGACAGTAAACCTGCAGAGATGTTAGAGAAGAACATCTCAGACCTCAGAGAGTCACCCTGGTCTGAGAGAAGACTGTTCAGATCTATAAACTTTATATCTATAACCCAGAGGAGAAATCCTCAGCAGGAGACAAATCCACTGAGTTAAATAAAGGGTTAAATTATCGTGTAAACACGATTATTCCGTTTCAATATTTTGACGAGTTTAATCCTCGTCCAAGTCTGAAAAATCTCATCATCAGTGATCTCCAGATGAGGAGTGAAGCTAGAGTCTGAGAACTTTCTACTATCATGACTGTAGATCCTCCTCACTGTAGATCCTCCTCCTCCTCCTGACTGTAGATCCTCCTCCTCCTCCTGACTGTAGATCCTCCTGACTGTAGATCCTCCTGACTGTAGATCCTCTTCCTCCTCCTGACTGTAGATCCTCCTCACTGTAGATCCTCCTCCTCCTCCTGACTGTAGATCCTCCTGACTGTAGATCCTCCTGACTGTAGATCCTCCTCCTCCTCCTGACTGTAGATCTCCTCCTCCTCCTGACTGTAGATCCTCCTCCTCCTGACTGTAGATCCTCCTGACTGTAGATCCTCCTCCTCCTGACTGTAGATCCTCCTGACTGTAGATCCTCCTGACTGTAGATCCTCCTCCTCCTCCTGACTGTAGATCCTCCTCACTGTAGATCCTCCTCCTCCTCCTGACTGTAGATCCACCTCCTCCTCCTGACTGTAGATCCTCCTCCTCCTACTGACTGTAGATCCTCCTGACTGTAGATCCTCCTCCTCCTCCTGACTGTAGATCCTCCTCCTCCTCCTGACTGTAGATCCTCCTCCTCCTGACTAAAGGAGGACTCTGTGATTTCACGTTAACTCTTCTTCTTCTTCTTCTTCTTCTACTTAATCCTGAAATCCACAAAAATACCATCTAGTAGTTGAGGAACGAGGAGCAGAGGACACTCTTTTCAGTCCTGTGTTTGTCCTGAAGGGGGCGCCACAGGACAGACTCTGTTGTTGCTGAATGAGGAGCGTTTCTCCTGCTGAGCTCTAACCTGAGCTTCATACTGACTCAGCTGCTAAAATGAATTAAAACAGATTAAATTAAAACCTGAAAACCATTTTAATGTCCTTTTTTTTTCTTTCAGGACCCACGACCCTGATGAGGAGATGATTCAGAACAAGAGACAGAAACATGGAGCTTCAATAGAAGAGCAGCTTCTCCTCAGCCACAGACTGCTGGTGAGGAAGAGGAGGAGGAGGAGGAGGAGGAGATTATATAGATATATCTATAGATAGATGTACCGTGTATTTATCTTTGTTTCTCTGTGACTTCAGCCTCATCAGTAAACTGAAGTTTTTTTCGTCACTCTAATATTCTGGCGCTCGGCGTCTCGTGATCTTCTCTCTGTGTTCCTCTCTGATCATTTTCTCCCTCCAATCCCAGGACTGTCTGGGGGAAATGGACCAATCAGATCTGGCCCTGTTGTCTGGGTCAGGTAGGCGGAGTCAGATGCTCTCAGACAGAGACCCTCTGTTGGGAGGCGTTCATGGACTCTGCGATACTGCAGGTAAGATGATGATGATGATGTTCTGACGGGTCTCATGTCAGTGTCTGATCAGTGTGGAGGCCGTCTGTCTGTGTTTGGTTCTGTTATGGCGTTCTATTATTATCAGGGGCTGACCCGACGCCGCGAACAGCAGGCAAGGAATTATTATTATTATTATTGTTTTTAATAATAATAATATTATTATTATTATTATCATTATTATTATTATTATTATTATCATTATTATTATTATTATCATTATTATTATTATTATTATTGTTGTTATTATTAGTATTTATTGTTATTATTATTAGTATTTATTGATGTTATTGTTGTTGTTATTGTTGTTATTATTATTATTATTTATTGTTGTTGTTGTTATTATTATTATTATTTATTGTTGTTGTTATTATTATTGTTATTTATTGTTGTTATTATTGTTTATTATTGTTGTTATTATTATTATTATCATTATTATTATTATTATTATTATCATTATTATTATTATCATTATTATTTTTAATAATAATATTTTTATTATCATTATTATTATTATTATTATTATCATTATTATTATTATCATTATTATTTTTAATAATAATATTTTTATTATTATTATTATTGTTATTATTATTATTATTATTATTATTATTATTTATTGTTGTTGTTGTTATTATTATTATTGTTATTATTATTATTATTATTATTTATTGTTGTTGTTGTTATTATTATTGTTATTTATTGTTGTTATTATGAAGTCAAAGGTCTTAAAGTGCAGAGCTGATCCTCGGTCTGTTTCAGGATCTGTTAATTTTAGAGTTTATTGTGTTTTTGTGAAAATATTAAAATGTTTTTTTTGTTTCTCCTTTGACCCTCTCTGACCCCGCCCCCCCCCCAGCTCTGATGGCGGACTCGTTCTCACAGCGTCTGTCTGACCTCTGTCTGCCGCCGCCTCTCTCAGCGATGACCTGAGATCTCCTTCAATCATCAGACGATCTTCTGAGCAGCAGCAGGAGGAACATCCGGCTGCAAACACCTGGGTTACCTGAACACACACCTATAAACAAACACAGCACGCCACCGCCAAGAACAACGCACACCCGTGTAAACCCGCGCACACGTGTAAACCCGCGCACACGTGTAAACCCGCGCACACGTGTAAACCCGCACACGCTAACAGAATGGTCAGTCTGCTCTGTGGAAACAGAGACAGTGGTGCTTTAAGACCATGAGAGACCGGCAGAAGGATCCTGTAAGACCCTGGAAGATCCTGATCCTGTAGGACCCTGCAGGACCCTGTAGAATCCTGTAGGACCCTGAAGAATCCTGTAGGACCCTGTAGGACCCTGTAGGACCCTGTAGAATCCTGTAGGACCCTGTAGGACTTGGTCCTCCTCAGTGCAGCTAAGTCTCTCTTTTTATTTGGTGCTTCTATCAGTAAATGCAGGAATTCCCAGAATCCTTTGCTTTTGATTCAGGTTAGCCTCCCCGTTATCTCACCTGTTCTTCCACACTTGACCCTGACCCTGACCCTGACCCTGACCCTGACCCTGAACCTGAACCTGCGTATATCAGTGGCATCTTTTTTCTATACTGTGTTTTTTTAATCCTGACTTCAGCTGTAGACCCTCTGATGGTCCAGACAAAGACCTGAACCCTGAGTCCATCATCATTAGGGGGCTCATGAGGTCTACAGGGGCTGGGGGGTCTACTCTATGACTCTGATGTGAGGAGATCCATGAGTGAGGAGGAGATCCTCCGTCTTCGTGTGGAGATCAGCAGAAGAACTTTGAATCTTCTAGAATCATCTAAAGTCTTTTCTAACAGACACTCATGTAGAGACCTGAACGCTGTCGACTTCAATCATCAACTGTAGTTCTGCTTCACTGTGAGAAGAAGGAGGAGGAGGAGGAGGAGGAGGAGGAGGAGGGGAGGAGGAGAAGCAGGAAAAGGAGGAGGAGAAGGAGGAGGAGGAGAAGAAGGAGGAGGAGGAGGAGGAGAAGAAAGAACCTTTTTATTTTTCTGGTTTGTTTCTACAAATATCTGATTTTCATGTCCTTCGTAGAAGAGTCCTCAGGTCCTCAGGTCCTCAGGTCCTCAGGTCCTCCAGGACGAGGTTTTTGAACTGATGGTGGTTCTGTTGGACCTGAGGATTCAGGATCTGCTCGGATCTCTTGGTTTTAATTTGTTTTCACTCTTTAACTGAATAAATCTGATTAACTGAAGCTGCTGTGTGGTGAATATATGAATGAATGAATGAATGAATGAATGAATGAAGGTCTCCTGTCCTCCTGCAGTCACATGACCATGAAGGTTTTCTTCAGACAGGATCATCGTCTTCATCATCTCCTCTTCTTCTTTAGTTTAAGAGCAGCAGGTCGCAGCAGTTTTTCCTCAGAAAATATGAAACATTCATAAAAATATTCAGAGTTTATAAACATGTAAAAATGACCAACATTAAATGAACATTTTATTGTAAAGTTTAGAAAAATCATTAAAGTAATTATGCTAAAGAGGTTAGTAATGTGTGTGTGTGTGTGTGTGTGTGTGTGTGTGTGGACCAGAGAAGAGTGGATTTACCGTGTGCTGTCCTCAAACAGAAACAACCTCTTTGTGACAATTAAAATTATTTAAAAAATAAATAAAAATTATAATCATAAAGATAATGAAAATAATATTAATACTAATATTAATAACAACAACAATAATAATGAAAATAATAATAATAATGATGATGAAAATAATAATAATAATAATAATGATAATAATAATAATAATAATAATAATAATAATAATAATAATAATAATAATAATAATAATAATAATAATAATAATAATGAAAATAATAATAATAATAATAATAATAATAATGAAAATAATAATAATAATAATAATAATAATAATAATAATAATGAAAATAATAATAATAATAATAATAATAATAATAATAATGAAAATAATAATAATAATAATAGATGATAATAATAATAATAATAATAATAATAATAATAATAATAATAATAATAATAATGAAAATAATAATAATAATAATAATGATGATAATAATAATAATAATAATAATAATAATAATAATAATAATAATAATAATAATAATAATAATAATGATGATGATAATAATGATAAAGTTAGTGAAAATAAATATTAAGATAATGAAATGAGCTCTTATATCTGTTTCATGGAGGCGACCATCTTGCCGTGTTTCTGCAGCAGCTCAGAACAAACCAGAGTCTCTGTGTTTCTGTTTTTATGTGTTTTTCCTGGTTTTTGTGTGTTTTTGTGTGTTTTGAGTTTGAACCGCTGCAGACAAGACAAAGAAGAGGAGTGGTCTGCTGCTGCTGCTGTGTTAATAAAGGGGGTCTGAAACGCCTCAACAAAAACTCCACAAATAGAGGATCAAACGCAGAGAGCTTTGTGTCCACAGGAGGCCACCGTAGTCTCACCGACAAGAGGGGCGAGTAAAGAAGGACTTTCTGGAATCAGACCCATCAGTGTGGCTGTTTTTACAGACTGTCCCTTTAACAGAGAGAGACCCTAACATCAGCACAGGTAGTGATCAGCTGATTGGTCAGTGTAGACAGGTAAAGGTGATGTTTACCTTCAATATGACAGTCAGGAAAGGACCTCTGACCTCTCTGTGTTTTCAACATAGTATATACTATAACATCTATAGACTGTACTGTACTATAATGTACTAATAAGATACTACTAATATACTGTTTATACTTTACTATATTATTCTGTGGTTTCAAACCCTTTTTATTGATTTTGTAAATATAATCATCATTTCAGATGTTTCTCTGAAAACATTTCGAGGTCTCACAGAGTCTCACAGAGTCTCACAGAGTCTCACAGAGTCTCACAGAGTCTCAGAGTCTCAGACTCTGGTCTGAGGAGGAAGTCCTGGACCTGGAGGCCGTCCTTCAGACCTCCTTCAAATTCAAGTTTTGGTTCTTCCTCGTTTCAAAATGTGACTCAGTGTGTGTTTCCCCAGACACTGCAGGAACAAAGTGTTCAGAGGAGTCTTCCCTAACACACACACACACACACACACACACACACACACACACACACACACACACACACACACACACACAGCTGACAGAGGAGTTACATAAGGCTGGTTGATAAATGACTCATTAGACACTCAGAGTTTTTCTGTTTCTTCACTGAAAATAAAGAAAATAAAAAGTCCAAGACTCTGTAAGATCACCACACTGTCCTACACACACACACACACACACACACACACACACACACACACACACACACACACACACACACACACACACACACACACACACACACACAGGTGAGATCCTCTAAAGGTAAATCAGTCCTTTTTTGACTCTTTGTTTGTCTCGGGATGATTCCTGGTGTCGGAGAGTTTCTGGAGCCGCTGGTCCAGTTTTCTTTTGGTGGTTATCAACCTGAGGGTCGGGCCCTTTAAAGGGTCAGAGGATGAACCTGAGGGGTCAGTGGTGGACGTTCTTATAGAGCTTTAATCACATACCTAGATCCTTCACACTCACTTTGTTTGGACTGCTGTCCTTGTCCCAGTTTATAAACCTTTATTACTGACAGACATGTCCTCTTCCTCCTCTACTGTAGGTGGCGACACGCCCACCTCAGCTCGTGAGTGACAGGTCATCTCACAACAAGGTCGCCATATTCCGATAAAGACCGGACAACTGAAGGTCATGTAAACACTTTAGTCCGACTATAATCTGAGTTTAAGAACTCTGATTAAAACACCCAGATAATGAGATTGGAATTTGATTTTCTCGACCATGTAACCAGCGTAGTCGGAGTATGAAGCCACGCCCCCGTAACCCCGTAACAAACCCCCAGAGTAGAGGAGTAGCGTTGGTCTCCTCTTTAGAAAAAGTAGCGCGTCCATCATGTCGGACAAAAACAACGCTGTACGATGCTCCATCTTCTTGTTTCTCCAAAATGCCCAGCAGCAGTTGGAGACACTTCTGACGTCTGACACCGACCTGCTGTTGTTGTTGACGGTTGGATGGGGTCGGAAACAGCGCCGCTGAAAAGACCCATATCGCCCCCTAGTGTTGGGGAGGAGGACACGTTCACGTCAATAATTCAGTTTTCTCAGAGAGAAGTCTGATTCAGAGAAAAAGACGAATTATGAGTTTAGTCGATTAAACTGAGACTGTAAACGACCTGAGGGTTACAGGTCTGAGCCTTTTGTTTGGATGAGAGTCTTCATGTCCTTCACCTTCAGAACATCTGAGCATGCTCAGAACCCTGACCCCAACTGACCCTGACCCCGGCTGAACCCTGACGCTGAACGCTCATATATGTGACAGAGATTTAAGGCGGTTCCAGTCAGACCAGCAACACGAGGATATACTGTGATGGTTCAGCCGTACACACACACATACACACACACACACGCGCGCACACACACACACACGCGCGCACACACACACGCGCGCGCACGCACACACACACACACACACACACACACACAGTGATCTCTGGTTTCTTTAAGGTGAAAACTCTCAGATCTTTATTGTTCGGTCAAAGGTTTGTTGAGACGTTTCGCTCTGATAGCAGCAGTTCTGTGATTTCCCACGCTGCCGTGTGTTTATCAATGATCTTGTCCTCGTTCACTCATTCATCTGCCCGTAAACCGCTGCCTGCTGACTGTACACAGCAGCCGCTCTTCTGCTTTTCACTTCCTGATTGGAGTGAACTAATCAGCTTCTGCTTTGAGTCGGACCGGTTTTCTCAGACACACCCTGAGCTCACACAGACCTGACGCTTCACCGCCACTCTCCACGTCACACGACACCAACAGTTCACTCAAACACGCTCCAGGTTAACCGCCGTTCAGTCCTCTGACCGCAGGAAAGAGTCGGTTACCTGAGTGTCTGAATCACTGCCCTGCTTCTTTGGAAGAAACGCCGCGTCACAGGAAGTGACACGTTGGAGTAAAGATAAGGTTTTTCTGTCATTAAGTGACGGTCAGCTGTCAGGTCTGTGTCTCAGCCCCTCCCCCTAACCCTGACCAGCTGCTGTCTGTTAATTAATTATTTCCCAGAATAACTTCATTAACTTCATTTTAACAATTTAACTCACTGTAAACAAACACAAGATCCAACAAAACGACAACAGGTTAGTCAGATAACCTTTCACCTGATTAATCACCTGATTAATCACCTGATTAATCACCTGATTGATCACCTGATTAATCACCTGATTGATCATGGTCGGCTCCATCGTCATCAGCACCCCCCTTCCTTTAAATGGGTGAGATTAATCAATAAATAAATTGATTGAAAAAAACATTGAATGGACGTGTCTCTTTTAAACCGAACAGATCAACATTTTATGGTAAAGTGTGTGTGTGTGTGTGTGTGTGTGTGTGTGTGTGTGTGTGTGTGTGTGTGTGTGTGTGTGTGTGTGTGGGCCAGAGAGGAGTGGATTTACCATGTGCTGTCCTCAAACAGAAACAACCTCTTTCTCACAATTATAATAAAAAAAAAAAAAAAAAAAAAAAAAAAAAAAAAAAAATAATAATAATAATAATAATAATGTGATTATAATAATAATCATTATTATTGGGACCTCATGACCTCATGAAGGCCGCCTCCATCCGCCTCCACCCGCCTCCACCCGCCCCGTCACTGACAGGAAGGATCCGGTCTCCAGAGATACACTGAAAACACACAAACACTCACACGATCACGGGCACCTGGAAAAACATGGCCGCTCCGCTCCACGCCTCCATCAGACCGCCAACGACCACGATCGACCACAAACATTCAAACATCAAACCATCAACTTTGAGAGACGAGTCCAAGTTTAAACCCAAGCAAGCAGCCAATCAGAGCCTTTCATCTTCATCATGTGATTGGTTCGAGCGTCCTGATGCAGCCAATCAGGCGTCAATGTTTCACCTGCAGAGGAAATCCTGAGCTGCTGCAGACAGCTGTCAATCAAACGCAGTCATGAGGTCACATGACCCTGCGGCCCGCCCATCAGACGTCCTTATCGTCTGACAGAGAAACCGGCTGGATGTCCTCGCCACTCGTCCTGTCTCTGAGACGGAACGTGGGGACCTCCTCGTAGGGGGGCGGGGGGTTCTCTGGACTCTGATTGGACAGGAGGGAACAGTCACTGCCGTCTGATTGGTTGTTTAGAGGCGAGGGTTGACTGCTGGGGGCTTCCTGAGCCAATAGGAGCTGAGTGGGTCCTGGTGCGGAGCAGGCAGGGAGGCGCTGACCCCAGCTCCCGTAGACCGCCTCCTCATAGGAGGGGAGGGAGACAGGAAGTCCGTCCACCATCAGGTTCAGCTGGTCTGAGGAGTGACGGCTGTGGGAGGGGCAGAGAGACAGAGAGGGTCACTGTGGGCGGGACACCCAGAACCTCCGAACCAGCAGCTCCACCAACGCCGTTTTATTCTCACCTTTGTGATTGACAGGGATGGAGGCGGGACTTGACGACCAGGCAGGCGGTGGTGGTGAGCAGGAAGATGGACACGCCCACCGCCGTCGTGGCCATGCTGGGCATGGTGTCGTCCTCCCTGCTGTCAGCGTTCATGTTCGGACCTGAAGAGGAGGAGAGGGACAGGAAGTGAGACCAGACCGGACCGGACCAGACCAGACCAGACCGGACCAGACCGGACCGGACCAGACCAGACCAGACCGGACCGGACCAGACCAGACCAGACCAGACCAGACCAGACCAGACCGGCATCTGTAGAGAACCGATCTGTAACCCAGGAGCTCAAACTAAAACCCCAAACGTGGTCTTCACTCACACCGGAACCTGAGCTGATGGAGGTCAAATCCACAAAGAGCAGACCAGATACCTGACCCCTTTAAAAACCACAGACTGAATCTACTCTGGACAACTTGGCTCCGCCTACCGCCAGTTTACAGATTTGAAGACGAACAGTTCTCAGTAATTCAGTAACGTTGTTCTTATTCAGCAGGAGAGTCTCTGTGATGACGCTCGGCTCAAACAGCGTATCCCCCGGTGATCTACTCAATCCCTGTCCTCCCATTGGCTGTATCAGGTGTCAATCATAGAAAACATGAACCCCCTAATAAGTTTTAAAAATGGAGCTGTACAGAAAAAAGAGGACTTGAACACAAACCAGTCTGACAGTAACTACATGTCAACATCACAACCAGGGGGGAGAAACATTTATATTCTGTGTCATTCATTTATAAAGTTTGTCCACAGCTCCATAAGGAGGCGGGGTTTAGGACCTATACTGCAGCCCGTCACCAGAGGGCGCTGTTCTCAGAGAGGAGACAGACAGCGTCTGTTCTAGATACAGTCTCTGGTTAAAAACTCACAGCTGTGACAAACCCGACAAAGTCCGGTCCTCATGAGTACCAACATAAAACCAGGACCTAAAGTAGGTCACAGGAGTCTCTGCCAGGTCACATGACTTTAATGGTCCGGCGTCCAGAGTCCGATCAAACCTGGGTGAGTCATAAACGGAGGGAATAAACATTACCCAGACTAGAACCAGAAGTCGAGCTGAGGGGGATTATGGGGGATGGCGTCCTCCCTGAAGTCGTCTCAGAAATATAAAATATAACCGCCATTTTAACCTCTGGGGGTGTAACTGAGCGGCGTCCTCACTGGCTGCCGGCACACGCACACATACCTACAAACACACCAAACATCGCCCTCCCCGCCAGCGTCGCTAATTACCCAGGATGCAGCGTTAATTTTTCAAAGGTGAACTGTCAGAGTCTGGACGTTTGTCTCGGGTCAAAGTCGACCTCCTGTCTCCTCTGTTTTTTCTTTTCTGTTTTCTACTTTTTGATGTTTTTGTAAATATTTCTGCTCTTCACCTCTGAAGGCGGCTGTAAAGAATCGTCACCGACTACGCCGGTGGATTACTGACAGGAACCGAGCCCTGAGGTGACCCGGATCCTGTCAGAACCTCTGTCAGGACTGATGGAACAGGTCTTGATCCGGTTCTGAGGTCTCTCTTTTTCTCCTGTGACTCAGAAGATTTCCATGAAGCTCTGACAGCACAGAGGAAGTGCTCATGGGTAATTTTGGCGGCTTCGACCACTTCCTCGTTCTGCGCTCATCCTGTCACGGCGAGTTTCACTAAACGGTGACAGAGGAAGTCAGAGCGCCGTGCGTCTCTGAAAGTAGGTCAGAGTATCGAAGCGATCTGCTGATGGCGGCGGATTAAGACGCACTCGGACTCTAAAGGGTTAATGTCGGCCTACTTTAGAGCGGCGGTGTTTAGATGACGCCCGACCCCACCCAGGAAGTTTCACCAGCAGAGGTTAAAGGTCACTTTGTTTACAACGACCACGATGATCTGATAAGACGTTTCATTCAGAATTAACCCTTTAGATCAGGTCACACAGGGCGGACTTTGGCGTTTAAGACGACCGCCAATAAAGACGACGATGACGGAGCTTCAAAGGATAAACAAACGGAGACGAACGTCACTGTCAGAGGTTCAGGAGACACTGTGAGACTCTCTGTCCTGCTGTGTCTTCGAGGACGTGTCCTTCTCTCTCTGAAGACTTTTTGTTGTTTCACTGATTTTCTGACGTCGACCTGCTGAAGAGACTGAAGATGGAAACGAACCTTCGAACCTTCAAACCTTCGAACCTTCGTCTGTAATCTCAGGTCCTAAAGATCATCAGCTGATCGTCCATCAGGACCTCTGTGGTCTACAGACTCTCCTTCATTAACACCCAGCAGAGACTGCAGGCCTGGATCAAAGGAAACCAGGGTCCTCCTCCAGGTGTGTCAGAGAGAAGAACCTGGTCTTCGTCGGCCCGCTGACTCTGACCTTCAACAGGTTCAGCCTGGTCCAACCTCATCACAGGCTCCAGAGACCTCAGTATCTGTCTACAAGAAGACCATGAAGACCATCAGGGTCAGTGAGTCATCAGAGGGGAACTCTCAGGACCTGCTCGGATCCACCTGAGACCATCAGCTCCTCAAACACTCAGAGACGTCTGAGGAGCAAAGACCGGGGAACCAGAGAGGAACCTGCTGAGGAGCAGAGATGAGCTGAGACCCCGTTCAAGGTGGTCCACTGAGCCCAGGATCTCAACTTCAGGACCAGTCCATGAACCCCCGTAAACTGATCCTGGGACCTGGTCTTTCCTACACTGGACCAGGTCCTCTCACCCTGGACACCTGTCCTGGTTTCCTCTGGTTCAGCAGGTCCGATCAGAGTCCAGACTGACGTGGTCTTCAGTTCTCAGGTCTCTTATCAGCAGGTTATAAAGTCTGACCCAGTTCTTTTTATGAGACCAAAATAAAAGAGTCCAGCTGTCCTACTTTCAGTCCTCAGACCGAGTCCTCAGACCGAGTCCTCAGACCGAGTCCTCAGACCAGACCCTTCATTAAAACGATTTGTTCATTAAAACGATTCGTTCATTAAAACGATTCGTTCATTAAAACGATTCGTTCAAAAGATTCGTTCACTGAATCAGTCCGTGTTTCGGAGCCCCGCCCTGTCGCTGCAGTACACCAGTGAGTGACACAGCGGCGAGTTCGTTCATTAGCCCCTCCCCTCCCCTGCTGCGTCGTTCTCTGGGTGACTCGTGTCGTTCATTCGCCAAGTCCTGAAGGAAGAGTCACTCCCCCGCCCTGAAAAACTCACCTCTCTGTGTGTCGCCGTCTGTCGGCGGAAACAACACAGCAGTGAGCAGCACGCCGCTAAACGAGCGCGAGTCGTCGCTCTTTTATATGTCGGAAAAGTGGCGAGATTAAAAATAAATAAAGATGTCAGCTGTAGCGAGGATTCAGAGACTTTTAAAGATTTAAAATATCGTATTTCTTTAAATCAGGAAAGTTTAAACACGTGTTTTACTGTAAAGGCGCCATAATGACCTGTTTTAACCAACCGCTGCTCAGCAGGAAGTTAACCACGCCACGAATAAAGTCATTCAGAGGTTATTTTGTCCACCATGTCGTTCATTCGCTGTGAGTGAATCACGAGACTCCGCCCACTCGCTCACTAGCTGCCTGTGTGTCGTTCGCCAAAGTCAGAGGCGGCGGTTCCCCTCCTGACCGTCACGCCAGGCTGACGGCTGAACTCGACTGACCGGAGAAAAGAACCAATCAGGACTCAGAGTGACTCAGTTCACGTCGTTCTCTCAGCGGCTCTTTTGAACGGATCGTTCGTGAACGACACAAACACCAGTGAGTCAAAGTCTGGACCCGGGACCACCTTTAGACCCCTTAGAACCCGGGTCCGCTCTCACCTCTGATAGGGACGCAGGAGGGGATGGGGGGCACCCAGGACCCGTGGCGGCACTTGGACACGCGGACCCTGTTGCTGATGTGGAACCCGGGTTCACAGAAGAAGTGGATGGAGGTCTTCTGGTGGAACCCTCGACACGGAGACGGGTCACAGCGAAAACCTCCATGTTCAGGGACCAGGGGGTGGGTGCAGTTATTGGACCGGCCTGAGGGGACAGAGAGGACAGAGAGGACAGGGACAGAGAGGACAGAGAGGACAGAGACAGAGAGGACAGAGACAGAGAGGACAGGGACAGAGAGGACAGAGAGGACAGAGAGGACAGAGGACAGAGAGGACAGAGGGGACAGAGAGGACAGAGAGGACAGAGGACAGAGAGGACAGAGACAGAGAGGACAGAGAGGACAGAGAGGACAGGGACAGACAGAGACAGAGAGGACAGAGGACAGAGAGGACAGGGACAGAGAGGACAGAGACAGAGAGGACAGAGAGGACAGAGAGGACAGGGACAGAGAGGACAGAGAGAGAGGACAGAGGACAGAGAGGACAGAGACAGAGAGGACAGAGAGGACAGAGAGGACAGGGACAGAGAGGACAGAGAGGACAGGGACAGAGAGGACAGAGACAGAGGACAGAGAGGACAGAGAGGACAGAGACAGAGAGGACAGAGAGGACAGAGGGGACAGAGGACAGGGACAGAGAGGACAGATAGGACAGAGACAGGGAGGACAGAGGACAGAGAGGACAGGGACAGAGAGGACAGAGGACAGGGACAGAGAGGACAGAGAGGACAGAGGACGGGGACAGAGAGGACAGGGACAGAGAGGACAGGGACAGAGAGGACAGAGGACGGGGACAGGGACAGAGAGGACAGAGGACAGAGAGGACAGAGAGGACAGAGAGGACAGAGACAGAGAGGACAGGGACAGAGAGGACAGAGAGGACAGAGGACGGAGACAGAGAGGACAGAGAGGACAGAGACAGAGAGGACAGAGAGGACAGAGACAGAGAGGACAGAGAGGACAGGGACAGAGAGGACAGAGGTCTTTGAATCTCAACCATATAAAGACCGTCCCCCCCCAGAGGAGGAGGAGTTTCACGTCATTAAAGCGCACTCAGGGTCAGAGGTCATACCTGCTGTGAGGAGCGGGGCGGCGGCCAGGAGGAGTCCACAGAGCAGACTGATGGGTCCACATGGAGACAGGACCGACGCAGACATCAAACCGGACTTCCTGGAGGACGAGAAACAACAGAGACGTCAGGAGACCAGGAGAGAGACAACGAGTCCAGAACCAGGACCTCTCAGGGTCTCGGTCTGTGGACTCACCATCCGGATCTAAAGAGGTACACCTGAGGTCACCTGAGGTCACCTGAGGTCACCTGAGGTCACCTGAGGTCACCTGAGGTCACCTGGAAGACATCAGCCAATCAGCTGTCAGTCCTGCACCGGATTGTTTCTGTTTCGATTTTGAAGTTAAAAAGAACCAGAACCAAAAAGAGGAGCTCAGTTCTGGAGTCCTGTCTAACCCAGACCGACTCTGACCCAGGTCCAGGTTCTCAGGACAGTAAACCAGAATCTCACAGAATCCTGAGCCTGAAGGTCTCCTCACATTTGGACCTCCTGTTAGATTCAGAACCTCACAATCCTCTGATACCAGAAGGCTGATCTGTTCTGGTAGTTCTGACCCCTCTGACCCGTTCACCTGTCCTGACCTCGACCTTTCAGCTGATCCAGAATGAAACTGTTCCCGCCCACGGCTCAGTTTCACCTTCGACCATCCAGACCCAACAGAACCAGCACCAGAACCGCAGCAGCACCACAACAAAGCCCACGCCGTCTACAGATGACTCACACCGCCCCATCAGAGACACGCACTTCCTGTTAGAAACCAGCGCCACCAGAGCCCACCTCTGCCACACACTCCAGAGAGAGAGAGAGAGAGTGTGTGTGTGTGTGTGTGTGTGTGTGTGTGTGTGTGTGTGTGTGTGTGTGTGTGTGTGTGTGAGAGGGTGAGCAGAGTGTAGAGATATCAGTCATCTGTGGAGCAGCGAGGGACGGGCCTCAGTGTACCAGGACACACACACACACACACACACACACACACACACACACACACACACACACACACACACACACACACACACAGCTCTGTCTTGTGTGTCACAGTCGTGTAGGAGGAGGTCCTGGAGGTCCTGGAGGTCCTGAAGGTCCTGAAGGTCCTGGTGTCTCTCACTCTGACATTAAAGCTCCTGTGCTGATGAGGATCTTCTCAGTTGGACCTTCTTGTCTGGAGGAGATCTTCATCCAAAGCAGCAGGTTCGACTCTCAGGTCACAGAAACCCGAGACCATGAGGGATTCTGGTTCAACAACAAACAGCAGAAACCAGCAGATCCAGTTTTTCCTGAGCTCTGATGGTCTCAGGTGTCCACAGAAGGTCCGTTCTCCTCCAGTGAAAGCTGCTCAGGTCATGTGACGTGATGCTCCTCATGACCTTGTTAGTCTGATGGACACTCTGTGGACGCCCGTACACCGTATCTAGAATAGACGCCGTCTGGCTCTGTGAGAGAACAGCGCCCTCTGGTGACGGGCTGCAGTATAGGTCCTAAACCCCGCCTCCTTATGGAGCTGTGGACAAACTTTATAAATGAATGACTCAGAATATAAATGTTTCTCCCCCCTGGTTGTGATGTTGACATGTAGTTACTGTCAGACTGGTTTGTGCTCAAGTCCTCTTTTTTCTGTACAGCTCCATTTTTAAAAGTTATTAGGGGGTTCATGTTTTCTATGATTGACACCTGATACAGCCAATGGGAGGACAGAGATTGAGTAGATCACCGGGGGATACGCTGTTTGAGCCGAGCGTCATCACAGCGACTCTCGCCGACTCTCCCGCTGAATGTGTACAACGTTACTGCGCAATGTTGGTTTCAGGAAGTGGAGAAAAATCAGAAATACTGAGAACTTTTCAGCTTCAAATCCGTAAACTGGAGGAAAGAGGAACAGTAAAATTAATTCAGGGTCAAACCCACCATAACACCGAGTTAGACCCCGCCCCCTCCAGAGATGAATGTTGTCGACCGCTTGCTTCTCTAGTTATACCAACTTTAGTAACGACCACAGGATAGAAATACAGAGAGACACGCCCCCAACCAAAACGCCACTCTATAGCCACAAATAATGCTCAGAACAGCACCTAACTTCATCAACAGGACATATAGGGTCACAGACATAGTACTAGACACCAAACATCTTTTTAACTTTGACTCATTTCTTTAGCAAAGAGACTAAACACAACTCACCTACTCTCTTCCAGCAGACCCATTACAGACTACAGCGGGGTGCCGCAGCTCAAGGAAGAACATTTATGATCATTTCTTCATCATTTCCTTGAAGTAATAATCACCATATTGATCATTTTACAGACGCTGTAGTTCTTCTGTCTTAGCGTCTCGGTCTGATTGTATTTCCATGAAGAAATGAAGACCTCCTTAGACCTCCTCAGACCGGGTCAGTCTGGATCCTCAGAGTCCACACAGACCGCTGGTTTTCATGTCAATAACAGATCAATAAAGTTTTATTG
>OY660873.1:302500-317500 GCA_962446985.1 Xyrichtys novacula
CCCGACCTTCAGCTGATCTTCTCAGAAATCCTGTTTTTTTTTAAAGTTTTAAAGAAGAAAAAGTGATGATGAGTGAGAAAGAGAGGGATCTAGACAGAGGGATCTAGACAGAGGGATCTAGACAGGGATCTAGACAGAGGGATCTAGACCTGGTTTAAAAACTGATCGGTTTGATTGATCGGCTCACAGAGATCTGAAACATCTTTATCTGATTCCTGCTGATTAAACTCAGATTTGTTCTGGAGTTTTAAATCTGCGCTGAGACCGGGTCGTCCCCCTGAGACCGGGTCGTCCCCCTGAGACCGGGTCGTCCCCCTGAGACCAGGCTGCTAAACGGACTGATCCTCTGATGGAACCGGGTCGTTCTGACAGAACCTGACCTTGTCTGGGTTTTCAGCAGATACTGTATGAACTTTATATGAGTATATTAGTTATTGATTAGTTATATCATAGTAGTATATGAACCCTAACCCTATAGATTCTATATACAGTCTGTGGTTTTTAGTCAGAACTTCTTCAGAACAGAACCGGTTCAGGTCGGCAGAACTGAGAGGAAAAAAACAGACGAAGAAGAAAAAAAACTTTGATTGTAAAATCTGTATTTTCAAAGTGAACTCGACGTTTTTACAGAACCAGAGATTTACAAAAACAGAGGAGGGTTCTGTTCGACCCAGACACAACACACAGGACCGGACCGGACCTGTTCGACCCAGACACAACACACAGGACCGGACCGGACCTGTTCGACCCAGACACAACACACAGGACCGGACCGGACCACTGCAGAGACTCTCTGTCACAGGTCAGGAGGACTTGACCTTCAGGATGAAGACCCTTGACTCTGAAAAGTTCTGCTCAACACCAGAACCAGGATCCAGAAGATTCAGGTCCCAGCAGTCCTGCTTCCTGAAAACCCCTGAGGACTGAAGGAGAACCCAGAACCCATGAAGAGTCCTCAATCTGGAGGGTCCTGGTCCCCCTGAAAAACCATCAGGATGTTCGTGACTCTACAGAGATCTAGATCTAGAACGGTCAGAATCTAGGCCGGTCAGGTCTGGACTGTAGATGTACTGAGGACACACACACACGCACACACACACACACACGCACGCACGCACGCACGCACGCACGCACGCACGCACGCACGCACGCACGCACGCACCCTCCAGTAACCCCAGACTGAAATCTAAGATGGCTTCTCTGTTGTTCACTGTCTGTTACAGAGACGACCACAGGAGGAGGAGGAGCATCTGAGACCAGACCTCCAGGATAAACGGGGGACACCATGACCCTCAGAAAACCTACAGACCATCTCAGACCAGGACACCAAGTCCTCCTGACAGGAAGAGGAAACATCTGAAGATGACAGCGTTCCTTTCTGACGCTCAGCACGCCGCAGGTTCAAGGATCCTGACAGTGACCACCTGACCGAGCGAGGTCTGCTCTGATTGGAGGAAGCTCTCTGAAGTGGAAGACAAAGAGGAGAATCAGCTGATCTGTCAGAGAGGAGGATCACCATCAGCTCTCCTCCAAACCGAAGAAGGAGCTGCTGTGAGAGAGCTGATGTTCAGAGGAGGACCTGCAGGTCAGTGAGGACCTTCATCAGGACTTTCTGAGGACCTGCAGGTCAGTGTGGACCTTCATCAGGACCTTCTGAGGACCTGCAGGTCAGTGAGGACCTTCATCAGGACCTTCTGAGGACCTGCAGGTCAGTGTGGACCTTCATCAGGACCTTCTGAGGACCTGCAGGTCAGTGAGGACCTTCAACAGGACCTTCTGAGAACCTGCAGGTCAGTGTGGACCTTCATAAGGACTTTCTGAGAACCTGCAGGTCAGTGTGGACCTTCATCAGGACCTTCTGAGGACCTGCAGGTCAGTGAGGACCTTCATCAGGACCTCCTGAGGACCTGCAGGAACATAAAAGCTGAAGTCTAAAACCGTCGGGTCACTGGAGGCCTGTTTGGACCAGATCTCCTCCTGTCTGGTATCTCCAGGAGCACCGGTGTCTCTGTGATGATCTGGTTTCTTCTCGACAGTCTAAAATAATCATCTACAAACTAAAACATCTAGTGTCTAAGATCTGGACTCAGCCGACTGACTGAGAGTGCAGCTTCTATCTCTTATGGACAGTGCTTCAAAACATAGACCCCATCTTCTCCAGAGGAAAGAGTCAAACAAATCATCATCTTCATCATCATCATCTTCATCATCAAACCATCAGAAAACAGAGAAGCTCAAACCGATAAAAGATCTCCATGTTTTTACACAGAAACAACAAAAAACAAAAGAAGAAAAAATTAAAATTCAAGAATTAAAAAAAACTCCAGTGTGTTTTTTTTCTGCTGACTTAGTGTGTTTGCTTGTTTCCAACAGGAAGTGAGTGTTTACAGGACTACAAAATAAAAGTCTGTGTGACTCCGCTCAGAGTCTGAAGGGGTCCTCCCTCAGTAGTAAAGTTCTGGTCGTGGTCAGGATCCGCAGGAGTCTCCAGTCTTTGTAGTGTCAACATTTCAGATCCAGATCTACACATCAGATCCGGTTCAGACCCAAACGGGGAAAGAAGACGGCGCTGGTCTCGGGTCAGAACCCTCAACGGTTCAGTGAAGTCGATCCGTTAAGGCTCCTCTGATCCTCACAGGAATGAACCACGACACACTGACTCTAACAGTGCTGTGGACATGTTTACACACACACACACACACACACATACACGTGCACACTCACTTACACGTGCACACACACACACACACACACACACACACACACACACACACACACACACACACACACACTCACTGCCTTATTGCCTCTGATTGAAGGAGTGACCCCCACAGTCGTGTGATTCACAGACAGACAGAGAGAATACTCCTGCACACACACGCCTGCAGTTTGAACCCTCTCCTACGTGACCTTTGACCCCCGTGGCGGTGGCGGTCTCCTCCTCTGTGTGCAGGAGTATTCTGTATCAACTTGAACCTGCACACGCTGCCCCCCCTCCCCACCCACAGTCTGGAGGTCAGACCGGCGTCCGCATGTTTCATCTCATCCTGTTCTGCCTCATCAGAGGGACGATGCAGGACGGCGGCCCCGCCTTGGTCAGGAACGGGTGTTTGAGGAGCTCGCTGGCGGTGGCCCTCTGAGCCGGATCACGCACCAGCATCCTGTCCAGGAAGCCCTTCAGGAGAGGAGAGACCTGGAGAAGAAGACGAGAACATCCAGAGTCCATCAGGAGTCAGCCGTGGAGAAGGTTTGTAAAGAAACGATGAGAGAAGAAAAAACCTTAACAAGAAAAGTCAGACTGAAAAAAAAAACCTCCTTCTGGTCCTCAAGGAACCGACAAAAACTTGAAAATATAAGAAAAAAAACTTAAAAAATATGATAAAAAAAAACTTTAAAATATAAGAAAAAAAACTTTAAAAATATGATTAAAAAAAACTTTAAAATATAAGAAAAAAAAATTTAAAAATATAAGAAAAAAAACTTTAAAAATATGATTAAAAAAAAAACTTTAAAATATAAGAAAAAAAACTTTAAAAATATGATTAAAAAAAAACTTAAAAATATAAGAAAAAAAACTTTAAAATATAAGAAAAAAAACTTTAAAAATATGATTAAAAAAAAACTTTAAAATATAAGAAAAAAACTTTAAAAATATGATTAAAAAAAAAAACTTTAAAATATAAGAAAAAAAACTTTAAAATATAAGAAAAAAAACTTTAAAATATAAGAAAAAAAAACTTGAAATATAAGAAAAAAAACTTTAAAATATGAGGGAAAAACTTTAAAATTAGACTAAAACTTTAGAATATGAGAAAAAAACTTTTTAGTAACTTATTTTGTCCTGAAAATGTCATAAATATATCAAAAATATTTTTAAAAAGTCTTTGAGCTTCATTTCTCTGAGGGGGGGCTGAACTAACAAAATATAATTTCTAAAAAAAACAGATAAACTCTTTTATTCCTTTTTAGTTTTTTTTTATTTTAGTCCGACTCTAAACTGTTTCAGAACCAGTGAACCCAGAATAACCAGCAGCCTTACGGTCCAGGTACCTTCAGGTGAGAACGTTCACTCACACGTCTGACCACAGAGTCATCAGGTGGTCAGAAACTCTCCAGTGTGTCTCTTCTCGACCTCCTGAGGAGCTGCCAAAGTAAAAACCTTCACATGCTCACACTCAGTCTGGGTCTGCGTACCTTGTGCAGGTTCTTCAGTTTGGGGGGCAGGTTGTCCCGGATCATTTTCATGGCTTTGAGTGGCGGCTCGTTGAAGTACGGCGGCTCCCCGTCCACCATCTCTATGACCATGATGCCCAGAGACCAGATATCGACCTGCACACGGCAAAGAGGGCGGGTCAGCAGGACAGAAGAAGAAGAAGAAGAAGAAGGACTTACACTGCAGTGAAGGAGGATCACCTCTGGTCCATAGGGAAGTCTGGATATGAGTTCTGGTGCCATCCAGTACGGGGTCCCGACCAGAGACTTCCTCCTCTGAACCTCCTTAGACACCTGAGCGCAGAACCCAAAGTCCGACAGCTTCACCTGGAGGGGGGGGGGTATTATTATTATACTTATTATTATTATTATTATATTACTGTAGACAGCTGTACACGATGGAATGATAAAAACTTTCACTAAGAGCTCAGATCTGATGAGTCCTGATCCTGCTGGACCAGGGCAGACCTCATCAGACCTCCTCACAGAGCTCTCCAGGTCTTCACTGTGGAGCTGGTCCTCAGGAGAAGAACTGAGGTGGTCCACAGTCTCATCAGTTATTATATTTCAGTCTCTGTGACAGTCCTGTAACTCAGCAGAGAAGTTCCCCTTCACGGTACCCACTCCTCGGACCGTTCACCACAGCTGGCTCAGAAAGAGAAATGAAACCAGTCTGCCCCGAGAACCACTGAACACCCCCCCCCTGAGAAGATCAGCTCTGCTAAACAAACCTGAAACTGAAACTAACCCTCACACCAACACCACAGCCAAACAAAAATAAAGACCTTGACCTACTTATCCACCAATCACACGGCTGCACACAAACCCGCCCCACCCCCGCTGCCGAGAAACCCGTCAGGCTCGGTTAGGTCTGCTTCCTCTACCAGACTCAACAACCAAACCAACCAGGAACCTCAGAAACAGAAGACCAGGAAGTTCTCAGAACATGAGCCCACCTAGGGCAGAGGTCCGAGTACAACTACACCAACTACAACTACACAAACTACACAAACTACAACTACACAAACTACACAAACTACAACTACACAAACTACACAAACTACAACTACACAAACTACACCAACTACAACTACACAAACTACACAAACTACAACTACACAAACTAAAACTATACAAACTACACCAACTACAACTACACAAACTACAAAAACTACAACTACACAAACTACAACTACACAAACTACAACTACACAAACTACACAAACTACAACTACACAAACTACAACTATACAAACTACAAAAACTACAACTACACAAACTACACCAACTACAACTACACAAACTACACAAACTACAACTACACAAACTACACAAACTACAACTACACAAACTACACAAACTACACAAACTACAACTACACAAACTACAACTACACAAACTACACAAACTACAACTACACAAACTACACAAACTACAACTACACAAACTACAACTACACAAACTACCCAAACTACAACTACACAAACTACACAAACTACAACTACACAAACTACACAAACTACAACTACACCAACTACAACTACACAAACTACACTAACTACACAAACTACAACTACACAAACTACACAAACTACAACTACACAAACTACACAAACTACAACTACACAAACTACAACTACACAAACTACAACTACACAAACTACACAAACTACAACTACACAAACTACACAAACTACAACTACACCAACTACAACTACACAAACTACAACTACACAAACTACACAAACTACAACTACACAAACTACAACTACACACACTCAGACCACACTCAGGGACCTGATGTTTCCTCACTACATTAAAGAGACGAGGTCAGTCTGGAGGATCTTCAAACTCCTCTGAGAGTCTCGAACCTTCTCTGAAATGTTCTGGTGAGTTCAGAAAAAGTCAGTCTGAGAAACGGGGACAGAGAACGGCTTTATGTCTAACTGGGTTATCTTCAGTTTGTCCACCTCAGCGCGGCTGAAACGGTTTTCCTGCTGGGATCATTTTGATTGATCAGCTGTTGACCTGAGGAGCATCTACAAAGACCTGTGAAGGACAACCTCCAGAGAAATGGAGCAGGAGAAGAAGGAGCAGCATCATCTCCGGATGTGAGACCTGAACTCAGACATGACGGGACACAGCTGCTGACATGAGTGTTGATGACTCAGCTGAAACTGCGGCGCTCTGCAGAAGCACGCCTGTGCGTGTTTTCATGGTGCAGAGGAACAGCTGATATCTGCTGCTCTCTCACTTCACCTGGAGGACGACCTGAAAACTGCAGACAGACAGAGGGGCTGATGGGAAACATCTGAAGGTCGATGTTGGTTTCATTCTCTGCAGAAAGCAGAAACTCACTCGTCCACGCACAGGAAGTGGACAGCAGTGGAGGATCTGAGTTCCTTTTTCTGACCCACAATTTCCTTTTTTAATTCTCCAGAACTGGGCGAGGTTCTGCTCCTGGGCGGTGCCGAGTGTTGGCAGCGTTAGCTTATCAAACACGTGATCTTTCAACGCCTTTTTATCTGCAAACACTCTGACACGGCGTCACCTCAGCGAAGATGAAGTGATTTCTGTCATTTCAACATCCAGGATGTCAGTGAATCAGTAACTGTGAAGGAGGAGGAGGAGGAGGAGGAGGAGGAGGAGGAGGAGAGTGACCTTAGAGATGAAAAAGAGGAACCTGAACCGAGAGCAGAGCTGGAGTCGGGTTGATCTCACTCTGAGCGAACAGAACCTCCTCGGTTCTGTCTCTAAATGATCCTCATGGATCCTCTTCAAACCTCTTCTGATGGCGACAGAACCGAGAGCTGAGAGTTCAGAGTGACGGTCAAACATCAGCTCACAGCATCATAGGGACGATGTTATTGATATCAATGACATTATTGATTCTGTTTATTGACTGAAATCAAAGTTTTTTTTACTGTTACTGAGTCTCTGATAACAGACGTCAGTGAGAGTCTGAAATAATCAAACTAAAATTATTTGTTCAGTATTTCTGTGTTTGTGTAAAAACAGGACCGATGTTAGAGTGACCAAATTCTGAACCGCCAACAAGAAGACACGACCACGCGGGCCGACTTGTGTGTGAAATTTTGAGGGTTTTTTTGGTCGAGTGTTTTTATGTCCTCCTAACTCAGTTAAACACATTATTCTAAATTCCCAAAGACGGCGCATGTGAGCGCCACGTCAGTGACTTTACTTAGACGTGATCGCAGGGGCGGAGCTGCAGACAGCACTGATGCTCTGCTCTGTTTTACATGTTCTCACTGCTCCACAAACGTGTTGTCGTCCTTCTTAGTAAAATTAAACCACGCTTTAGATCATTGACCGTCCGCCATGTTTTCTTCCTCCGTCTCTGTTCCCGCTTGCGTAGACCGGCACTCGTGAGACCGTTTTTGAAGACACCCGGAAGAAAAGAATCGTTAAGATAAAATGTGAACGATGTCGATGGATTCCCATCCCTACAGCACGACCGCGGTCACTCAGTCAGACAGTCATGAGGAACGCCGTGATGATGTCACTTTAACGCCACATTTCCACTGAAGTCATGATGTTGTTCTCAGAAACACAAACACAGTGAAACCCGACACCACTGAGGCTCTCTGACACTGTGATCGTGTCGCCGTGTTTACAAAACAGACGGTCAGAACAGTCAGATCACTTCCTCACGGATGACTGAACTTTCCTGTAAGAGTCCTTCAAGAATCAGACATTAAAACCCTCGCCGCTGTGGTCACACACACACACACACACACACACACACACACACACACACATATATATATATATGATCAGCTGTTTCCTTCCTGTAAACACACAGAAACTGATTCTTCTCTAAGAAAAGCTTAATTCTGGATTTACACAGGAAGCTGTAATGTCAGCCTCAAAAAGGTCACTTCCTGTCTTCTGAGACCTGAGCGGTCTGATGTGGTCATGTGATCAGAGTGTGGGTTACGTACTCGTCCATCGTGGGTGAGGAGGATGGAGTCACTCTTGATGTCTCTGTGGATCACGCCCTGAGTGTGGAGGACGGACAGCGCCTTCAGCACGGACAGACACACGGTGGCGATCTGCTCCTCGTTCATCCTGCAGAGGAACCACAGAGAGGTGAGAGGTCAGAGGTCAGTCCTCTAAAGATCTGTCTGTGCAGCGGTATGATGACGGGTCGACAAAAATACAGAAGTTAGCGTGTTTTAGTGATTTATAGAGACAAAGTCAAAGACTGTGAAAACTCTCTATACCAACGAAAACCTGAGGAGTAAGATGGCCGAGACTGTGGGGCGAAGTTCTGATGAGAGGACACCGCCCCCTAGTGGAGTCAAAGGTTTGGAGCGGATATAATAATATATATAAAGATGATATCTGTCTTATTATAATGAATACTGTATTATTATAATAAGACTAATATATATAAAGATGATATCTGTCTCATTATAATAAATACTGTATTATTATAATAAGACTAATATATATAAAGATGATATCTGTCTCATTATAATAAATACTGTATTATTATAATAAGACTAATATATATAAAGATGATATCTGTCTCATTATAATAAATACTGTATTATTATAATAAGACTAATATATATAAAGATGATATCTGTCTCATTATAATGAATACTGTATTATTATAACACAGACAATACTGGGCTGAAGTTTCAGAACACAGAAAATGTGTTTTTGTTTTTTTTTCACTTTATTCTGATCTGATGAGAAACATGATGATGATGATGATGAGGAAGAATGAACCCGGTCCAGAGTTCAGCTGAGTCACAGTTCAGTACCAGAGGAACTGAATATCACAGTCCCACACACACGACTCCACGCAGGGGTTCAAACACAGAATTAAAGTGGATAAAAACACTCAGACAGTGTTTCTCATCAGCTCTGAGAAACCTGACTGACTGTTTCTACATCCACTCAGGAAGTCGTCTCTCTGTTTCATCCACAAACAGATTTCTGTTCTTCCTTTCCAGCACGGGTTAATCTGTGCTGAATTTATCCGCCATGCTCCGGCGTGCTCCAGCGTGCTCCGGCTCGCGGTGGAAAATGGGGGTCAGTCAGTCAGACCTTCAGACTGAACTGGATTTGATTCTTTTTTAAAACGCTGACTCTGATCTGGACTAAAACCAGATTCCCACCACCCTCTGGAGTCTCCTTCTTACCTGGTGTGTGTAACGATGTCTGTGAGCGCCCCTCCCTCCAGAAACTCCATGACCACCCAGAGCTCGTCTCCCACCAGGTAGCTGTTGTACATCTCCACCACGTTCTCATGGTGATAGTCCCGCATGATCACCACCTGCAGGTAGAGAAGGACACAGAAAGAGGACATGTGGGTCACTGTGGCTCACGCTCAGGAGATCCACAGAACCACCTCAGCAGAAGACTGTCAAACTGGATCCAGTTTTTGGGGACGCAGGTTGACGGTCCCTTATTCAACCCCGACGTTGACAGTGAGGGTGTCGAGTAGATTTAACCGCGCTGCTGTTGTTATTCCCGGTTATAGAGAGTGAGAAGACACCGGTAGATCCTCAGAGAATGTCCGTCAGATATCCAACCTAAAACTAACTTCACCGCTGTATTTACAGGAAAATATATCCAACCTGAAACTAACTTCACCGCCGTATTTACAGGAAAATATATCCAACCTGAAACTAACTTCACCGCCGTATTTACAGGAAAATATATCCAACCGAAAACTAACTTCACCACAGTATTTACAGGAAAATATATCCAACTTGAAACTAACTTCACCGCCTATTTACAGGAAAATATATCCAACCTAAAACTAACTTCACCGCCGTATTTACAGGAAAATATATCCAACCTGAAACTAACTTCACCGCCGTATTTACAGGAAAATATATCCAACCTAAAACTAACTTCACCGCCGTATTTACAGGAAAATATATCCAACCTAAAACTAACTTCACCGCCGTATTTACAGGAAAATATATCCAACCTGAAACTAACTTCACCGCCGTATTTATAGGAAAATATATCCAACCTGAAACTAACTTCACCGCCGTATTTACAGGAAAATATATCCAACCTGAAACTAACTTCACCGCCGTATTTACAGGAAAATATATCCAACCTAAAACTAACTTCACCGCCGTATTTACAGGAAAATATATCCAACCTGAAACTAACTTCACCGCCGTATTTACAGGAAAATATATCCAACCTGAAACTAACTTCACCGCCGTATTTACAGGAGAATATATCCAACCTAAAACTAACTTCACCGCCGTATTTACAGGAAAATATATCCAACCTAAAACTAACTTCACCGCCGTATTTACAGGAAAATATATCCAACCTGAAACTAACTTCACCGCTGTATTTACAGGAAAATATATCCAACCTGAAACTAACTTCACCGCTGTATTTATAGGAAAATATATCCAACCTGAAACTAACTTCACCGCCGTATTTACAGGAAAATATATCCAACCTGAAACTAACTTCACCGCAGTATTTACAGGAAAAAAAAAATATGTTGTGTTATGCACATGTGACCCGAAATACATTTGATAATTCACACTCTATTTTTAGTCGCGGTGAAACGGTCGGACTGTGGAGACCTGATAAATATCATCTTTGGTGCCAAGGTCCTGACCTGGGAGCTGGTCTCATCAGGGACAGTTTCAGACTGGTTCTGAACTCACAGAGTCCAGCTGAGCAGTGAGGGGGGGGGGTTCAGAGGTTCTGGGCTCTCACCTCGTTGAAGAGGAGCTCCCTCCGCTGTTGTTTCCTCAGGTCCATCTTCTTCACAGCCACCAGTTTCCCGGTGGTCTTCACTGTGGCGATACACACGATCCCCGTGGACCCCTCCCCGATCTTTATGTAGTGGTCCAGGTACGTCCGCGGATCACCTGGATCCACCACCATCTGTAGTGCGGCTCTGAACTGCTCATGAGAGACCCTCTGGGGTTCTCTCTGAGGGGAGCGGCCCTGAGGAGGAGCGCCTGACGCCGGGGGCCCAGAGGGAACAGGGGGCCGTGGGGCCGGGACGTTGGGGTGAGGGGTGTGTGGGTGCTGGGTGGAGTCAGGGGTCAGGCTCGGGTTCGAGGAGTGGTGAGGGTGAGGGTGGCTAACAGGGGGTTTGGATCCAGAGGAACCGCGGGTGGAGCCGCCAGAGGGGCCGTTCTGGGAGGAGGAGGAGGAGGAGTCATGGTGTCGACCCGGCTGAGGGGGGGAGAGAGAGAGAGAGAGAGAGAGAGAGTATCAGCACTGAGATAAAATAAAATCACGTTTAAGGGGCGGAGCTTCAACAGAGCACAAACTAACATAGATCATAAATACATAGATCCTTCATTTATAGATGTACAGTTTTTTTACCCAAACTTCAGATCCTCTCTCTAACTTACTAACTCTTCATTTCTAAATCATCTTTCTCTGCTCACACTAACTTCACCAAAACTCTGGAAACCTGAGTCTAAATGAAGTTAATCTGTCAAAGAAAAACACTTTTCCACACTCTGATGGAACAGAAACAGGTTCACAGTCAACTACATCTGCTGCTCTTCTCCCTCAGACCCTCGTTTGTCTTTCTCTGTCCCTCCTCACTGTCCTCCTTTGAACCCCTGACTCTGAGTCAGACCAGAATCAGCTGTTTTAACACCAGTTTACCCGACATAAACCAGCTGTTTGTTTCTGATCAGCTCAGATTGATAGTTATTGATCTGGTATCACTGCAGCAGCAGAGGTTTTTATTCTGTATCCGAGGGTTAGAATGTTGTTTTTGCTATTATGGGATGTTGTGTGTTAAATAATGACCATCATTTTGTTGGGAGGTGTCGCTTGTCTGTTGAGGAAATGTGAGTTTTGTGTAACTGTGTTCACTGACTGGAACGGTAAAAAGAGCGCTGCTGTGAGGGCGGAGTTTAGAGTTTAGGAAACGAGTGATCGGACAAACGAACGTCACAGGTTCAGAGGAGAGGAGCATCTATGACGGTCAGACCTGCACCTGTCGGCAGGCGGACCTACCTGTCCCGTGGGGCTGCGTCCGCCCTCGCTGTCTGTCCTCGGGTACGTGTTGAACGGTCGGGGGTTCTGCTGGGCGGTCTTGACCCCCCCCTCTGAGACCGGCAGGTTCGGGGTGCGGATGTTGGGTCCAGAGAGAGGCCTCTTGTCTCTGGGGGACTGAGGACTCCCGTCCCGCACCACGTAGCTGGACTTTGGTCTGTGGTCACCCGGCTGATCTCTGTGAGACCCCTGCCCCTGAGAAAGGAGGTCAAAGGTCAGACAGGCTCGAGGTGACAGAGTGATCTAGGAGAGACACGGGCTGGGGGGCTGGGCCAAGATCTAGACGCTGCGCCTGCTTACGGAGGCCCTCAGGGGACATGAAGGAAAAACATTTATGAGATCTCCCAAAGGTCAAAGGTCAATTTAATCAAACCAATGGACTGTAGCGAGGCTGTAATCACACCAAATACAGCTTCACCAGCATGTTGACAAAGACAGCAGGTGGAAACCCAAATATCCAAAAGTCTTCTGCTGAAACATGACGTTACTTCTCTTCAGTTATCTGAGTGTCGTCTGTAGGTTCATGTCAGTCAGAGTGAATTTAACAAACTGGAATAATGAGCTCAGTGTAAATCTGAGTTCTTCAGTCCTGGTCCTGGAGAGACACCTGTCTGCAGGTTTTAGGCGTCTCCACATCCCAGCTGATCTGGTTGATCTGCTCGTTGTCAATCGACTGAGACACGACGTGACAGATGGTTGATAACGAGCAGATCACCCAAAATCAGCTGGATGTGTGAATCGTCAAATCAGCACCAGAATAACGGGGAGTTAAAAACGCTTTTCTGCTCCCAGTGTGATCAGGCGGACTTCCTGTCCTACTGTGGACATCTACTGTATATATTTATTTTTATAACTTCATTAAAATCTTAAAAATCGGCTGATTAATCAGTAATCAGATTTTTCCCCCCTAATAATCGTCATCGGCCCTAAAAAACCCGATCAGTCGGCCTACTCCGTACCTTATAATCCGGCGCCCGTCTGTATGACGACTCGTTGTTCTTACTTACTGATTTTTTGAGGTTCAACGCGCTCAGAAATCTGTCCGAATGTGAAAGTTCGACTTCGGTAAGTAACGAAGCGGCGGCGCTCGGTGGATATTCAGAGAATTACGGTAACTGGTCTGAGCAGGAACCGCCACTGAACAGACGAGTACCGGAACAGAAACGAGACCGACTCGGAGGATAAAAAATCGCACAGCTGTTTAAGTCGGACTCTGACGATGAAGACCTCGATGGATCTGAAGAACAAATCAATAAGTGATTGAATTTTCCTGAAGCGGTGATTATTGATCAACTGAGTGAAATAAAGTTTAATCTCAAAGACTTGAACTCTGGATTACTGTGGTCTAGAACCGGTACCTGGTCCACTCGGTCCCGCTGCGTTCTGTCTCTGTGAGGGGGGGGAGGAGGACCTGAACCGGGTCTGTCTCTGTGGGCCCGGCTGGGCTCTTGACCCCGGGGCTGCTGCTGTGGTCGACTCTGAGTCCCCTCGTCCCGCTGTGGGGGGCGGAGCGCCCTCGGACCCTGGCGGGGGTCTCCTCCACCCTGATGTTCTGGTCGAGGTCTGTCTCTGAGGGTTACAGCGTGAAAAGATCAGGTTCTGGTTCTGAAGCGGTTCTGACAACAGGATCTCCTTGCCTCTGGTCCTCACCTGTCCGGTCTGTCTGGGTGGGGGTAGTGTCTGTGGTGAGGGTCTCCGTTCTCATGGCCCACGCCCACCGACGAGTCTTTCCGAGGCTGGGTGGGGGGGCTGCCTCGCCGCAGAGAGTTGGACCGGGTCACAGACATGGTGTCGAACTCGTCCAGCAGCCAGGTCAGCGACCCGTCCACGCCCAGTTTGTTTCCTCGAACGATGGCCTACAGAGAAGAAGAGGCGTGGTCAGAGAGGAGCGAAGGACGGGGGGGCGGAGCCTGCACACACAGACCTCTCAGCATGACCCCTCCCCCATCATAGAAAACACAACATTAGGGGTTCTGCTGAGTCCGGACCTCATCCCTGCCTCAGATCATCATCGTCTCACCTTTCGCGGCTCCACCGCCGTGATGACGGTGGCGTCGATGAACGGTTTGGGCCTCTTGGCCGTGTCTTCGATCAGCGACTGCCATTGCCGTGGTAACCCCACAAACTTCTGCTCCTGCTCGTCAAAGTCCGTGTGGACGCGGTGTTCGAAGTTTGACGGCGCCGAGATCTGGATCCGGGACTTGGTTTTCTTCTTGGCGAACATGATGGCGGCCGAGCATCAGACCTGGGGGGGAGGGGCAGAGAGGCGGAGATGAGGGCGGAGCTACAGAAGGAAACATACAGGAGTGTGTGTGTGTGTGTGTGTGACCAACGAGTCCGAGCAGGAGGACAGAAACTGAAACAGATTTAAACAGAACCATCAGAACCATCAGAACCAGCTGTGGAGTCCAAACAGCTGTTGTTGTTCTGGTTCTGTGTGCTGATGAAACCGGGTTTCCTTGTTCTGATACACAAACCAATAAAGGAGACACTCCTAAAACAGAGGCCCGGCAGCAGCAGAACCAGGTCCAGAAGACCAGAGGAGGGAACAGGCGCTGACACAGACGGGGGGGTTCTGGGCGGGTCCGGAGTGAGAGAGGGCATGAGTCATGCTGCCCGCAGGTTTAATAAAGTCTCTGACAGCAGGGGAACCGGACCCGCCCAGAACCACACAGAGAGAGACAAAGGCTTTAGAGCCGAGCAGGGTTCTGAGGGTCGGACCGTCAACAGCAAACAGAACTGAACCCA
>OY660873.1:322500-347500 GCA_962446985.1 Xyrichtys novacula
AGATCCACGACCGGAGAGTTCGAGAAAGTTCTCCAGAAAAGTCCAAAAAGTTCCGGAGCTTCGGGCTGGAAATACAAAGTGTGTCGCATTCCTATGGTTTCAGCAGCGGCAGCGGGGCCCCGCCCAGTTTCATGACGTCATCGGGGACGGAGGGAGGGAGAGAAAGGGAGAGAGAGAGAGAGTGTGTGTGTGTGTGTGAGAGAGAGAGAGTTTGTGTGTGAGAGAGAGAGAGAGAGAGAGAGAGAGAGAGAGAGAGAGAGAGAGGAGAAGGAGAGAGAGTGTAGAGGTCTACAGTTCTCCTCAGTGTTCTAGTCAAATGATCAGACCTGGTCCCTCCATCACTATCTCAGCTCTACTCCTTCAGCAGGAAGTTAAAGCAGCTTCATGTGACTATTTTTGAGTTGGATATAGTGCACATACTTGTATAAAGTGTACATACTTGTATAAAGTGTACATACTTGTATATTGTAAAGCAGCAGTAGGGGAGGGTGGGGTAAGATGATCCATTTTTCATATTCTGGATCAACTAACTCCACTCTGGACTTTTTGGGGCCAATGCCCATACCAATTATTCGGGGGTAAAAAATCAGATTACCGATTAATGGGCCGATTTTTCACATTTTTTTATGACGTTTACTGTAGATATCTACAGTAGTAGATATCTACAGTACATACTGTAGATATCTACAGTAGTGGATAATTGGCCGATTACTGATTAGTCTCCAACGGGCTAAAATTGGCCGATTTAATCGTCTCGCTGATAAATCCGTCGGGCCGTAGTTTATTTTGATTATCTATTGATTGTCTTATTGTTTATCTCCTTTTCTACTTTACTTCCACTGGAGTTACTGTAACAAAAAGAAATCTTCCCCCTGGGATCATTAAAGTATTTCTGATTCTTTATAAATCCGAGGTCACTCCGGTGGAAATGGTCACCGCTGAGCTGCTGTCAGGTGATTTCTGATTATTTTCAGATGATTGAGAAATACTGAAGTGAGTAAAATGTCCTCCACAGTCACAGACAGACACTCACATGTAGTGGTCTAGTGTTTCTATGACACTGTGGCTCCACTAACATCTGAGTATTATCTACTGGTCTCTAAAGTCTTCATCAGACTTTTTTAAAGCCCAAGGACGTGTCCCCAAAATCCTGTTTTGTCCACACCTCTAAATCAATGACTGCTACAGCACAGTATATCCATAAACTAGTTTCACATATTTACAATATTTGCCTACCGTAGCTAATCTGAGGAGGACAGGCTGCTGTCAAATACCATGTCTGTCTGCTAATATAAACACATGATCCCTCACTGAGATATAACAGAGGCACGTCAAGGCTGAAAACCAGTGAACACACTGGGAGAGGACATGTGTCCATGACTCACTTCAACTCTTTAACAGCTCCTGACCAGGAGACCAGAACTAAAAACCATTAAAGCCTCTCAGTCTGTGTCCACCTTCATGTTCGAAACTGCAGCTCCTCATCACACCTGACACAGGTGAGCTCTGTCACCTCCTCTAATCTATAATCTATTATCTATAGACAGATTTGAATATAATCAATAATCTGTAAACAGACTTTAAAATAATCTATAAACAGACTTTAATATATATTATAATCAATAATCTATAAACAGACTTTAATATATATTATAATCTATAATCTATTATCTATAACCTATAAACAGACTTTAATATATATTATAATCTGTAATCTATTATCTATAACCTATAAACAGACTTTAATATATATTAAAATCAATAATCTGTAAACAGACTTTAATATATATTATGATCAATAATCTATAAACAGACTTTAATATAATCTATAAACAGACTTTAACATATATTATAATCTATAATCTATTATCTATAACCTATAAACAGACTTTAATATATATTATAATCTGTAATCTATTATCTATAACCTATAAACAGACTTTAATATAATCTATAAACAGACTTTAATATATATTATAATCAATAATCTATAAACAGACTTTAATATATATTATAATCAATAATCTGTAAACAGACTATAATATATATTATAATCAATAATCTGTAAACAGACTGGGGGCTGTCAGAGTCGATGAAACGGCCTGTTGACGTTCCTGTGAGAGTGAATCTACAGATCAGCGTCAGAAACACACCGACCCACCCACCGGCCAATCAAGAGGCTGGATTCAAACAAAGCATGCAGTGTAGCAGCCAATCAGGGCGGACTTCCAGGAGCAGGCTGAGGAATGTGGAAAGGTCAATGATAAAGACGAGGGGGGGGGGGGGCATATTTCTGCTGCACACGTTCACACACAGGCTGATAGTTTGAGTCTGAACAGGAGCTTCAGAAAATACAACATTCAACAAGAGAACAAGGTCAAGGTCAAGAGGGGTCAAAGGTCAGAGGAAGAGGCGGGGCTTTAATAACCGCACATAAGTTTGAATAACAGCTGAAGAAACGAGAACAAAACGAGAAGAACAAGAAGTGAGTCAACAGAAGAAGACGACAGAAGAATATTTGACTGAAGGGAATATTTACACTGAACTGAGCAGAGAGGACAGACAGGGGACAGACAGGGGACAGACTGAGGACAGACTGAGGAGAGACAGGGGACAGACAGGGGACAGACTGAGGACAGACAGGGGACAGACAGGGGACAGACTGAGGAGAGACAGGGGACAGACAGGGGACAGACAGAGGACAGACAGGGGACAGACTGAGGACAGACTGAGGACAGACAAGGGACAGAAAGAGGACAGACTGAGGACAGACAGGAGACAGACTGAGGACAGACAGGGGACAGACAGAGGACAGACTGAGGAGAGACAGGAGACAGACAGGGGACAGACTGAGGAGAGACAGGGGACAGACAGAGGAGAGACAGGGGACAGACTGAGGACCGACGGAGGACAGACTGAGGAGAGACTGAGGAGAGACAGGGGACAGACTGAGGACAGACGGAGGACAGACTGAGGAAAGACAGGGGACAGACTGAGGACAGACTGAGGACAGACAGGGGACAGACTGAGGACAGACAGGGGACAGACTGAGGACAGACAGGAGACAGACAGGGGACAGACAGGAGACAGACTGAGGACAGACAGGAGACAGACTGAGGACAGACAGGGGACAGACTGAGGAGAGACAGGAGACAGACAGGGGACAGACTGAGGACAGACAGGGGACAGACAGGAGACAGACAGGGGACAGACTGAGGACAGACAGGGGACAGACAGAGGACAGATTGAGGACAGACAGGGGACAGACAGAGGACAGATTGAGGACAGACAGAGGACAGACAGAGGACAGACAGGGGGCAGATTGAGGACAGACTGAGGACAGACTGAGGACAGTCTTTAGGGCTGTCTCACTCTGACATTGATGGACTGTCTTCCTCACAGAGTGTTTCAGGTTGAAATGAGGACAGGTTCTGGACTTGTTGTGACTCTTTAAGGACATTGGTCTTGGTCGATGACACAGAGTGAGCGGGTGACAGCAAGAAGGTCATTGAGGGGTTAACGGGTTCAGTGGGAGCAGCAGGTCCAATGACTGAGCGGGTCTAGAAAAGCTGAACCTGGTCCAACATCAGACAGGTGGGGGGGCGGTCTCTCAGCCCAGGACCCTGGATCAGTTTTGTTTTTGGACTCTCCTGGTTTTCGGTGTTTTCTGTAAACCTCACTGTGGTCTACCTGTGCAGGTGAAGACTGACATCATCATCATCATCATCAGATCTGAGGTCAGTGAACTCTCCTTCTCATAGATGACTCTGAGAAGTTCATGAACTGTTGGAGGACAGACTCAGAGGAGCACTCGTCTGGTTTCTCTGAGATCATGATAATAACATAGACTGTATCTAGAACGGACGAGAACAGCGCCCTCTGGTGACGGGCTGCAGTATAGGTCCTAAACCCCGCCTCCTTATGGAGCTGTGGACAAACTTTATAAATGAATGACACAGAATATAAATGTTTCTCCCCCCTGGTTGTGATGTTGACATGTAGTTACTGTCAGACTGGTTTGTGCTCAAGTCCTCTTTTTTCTGTACAGCTCCATTTTTAAAAGTTATTAGGGGGTTCATGTTTGCTATGATTGACACCTGATACAGCCTATGGGAGGACAGAGATTGAGTAGATCACCGGGGGATACGCTGTTTGAGCCGAGCGTCATCACAGAGACTCTCGCCGACTCTCCCGCTGAATGTGAACAACGTTACTGCGCGATGTTGGTTTCAGGAAGTGGAGAAAAATCAGAAATACTGAGAACTTCTCATCTTCAAATCCGTGTTCAGGCGGGAGGAAGAACCAAGTGGTCCAGAGTAAATACAGTCCATGTTTTGAACAGGCAGGGATGCTTCGAGTGTGAAATCCAGAGATTTTCAGACAGATCTGTTTGGACACACCCTCAGCATCTAACCTCATTTATCTGGATCAATGATCTGGTGTTCTCGCTGCCAACTACCATGATAACACTCAGCCTGCTGGGCCTCATGTTCAGACCTGTGAAACAGCTCAGAGTGTTCCTCCTGAATCTGTCCCACATCCTTCATGAAGCTCTCAGACCGGCTGTCAAACACAACACCAGTCTGTGCTCCACGCTCCTCATCACTTCCTGCTGTGGCGTCATGGTCGCCATATAAACACACAGTCAGACGTATCATTCAGAGCAGCAGCAGCTGTATCATCAGCACCACACACACACACACACACACACACCGCTGCTCTACGTCATCAGGGCCCAGACATCCAGAGTGGTCCACGTCCAGAAACTGATCAGCTGATTCAGAGGCTGCAGAGGTGAAAGTCTCTCTCTCTCTCTCTCTCTCTCTCTCTCTCTCTCTCTCTCCGTCTCAAAAACAAACACAGATGCCTCTGTGTGATTCATGTGCGAGCCGAGGCTAGTGTCAACAAGTCCTCCCAGTGTGTGAAGCTTAGTGCCAAAAACAGATGAAGTTGTTGTTCTCTGAAGGTTTCCAGAAAACTCTTCTCTGATCCTGGTCAGAGGTTAACAGCATGTCAAGGGTTAATAATGAGGAGAACAAAAAGGACAGCAGCAGCAGCAGCAGCAGCAGCAGCTCTGTGTCACCGATCCGGACTATTCCAGTGACGGAGGGGGCGCAGCATGACGGAGCTCCTACTTCCACATTCACACTGAGGATAACAGAGCTGCCACCGTCCAGAACTATCTTTGCAGTGTGAGCAGAGTTTGTTCAACCTCCAGAATATCCCTGCAGAGCTGCTGCTGCTGCAGGTCTGAGCTGGACTTTTCAGACAAACATCTGCACACCCACAAACACCAGAGTCAAAGACCTCCTCACCGTCAGGAGGACAAAAACTCACCGGAGAAGAGGAGAGAAAAGCAGAGATTATTCTCACTGTCATCCCTTAAACCAGGAACTTTAACACTCAGAATAATCCAGGCCTCCAAACACTCAGACTAAAACCGACTCTGTTTCCACCATCAACATGTCGCTTTATTTGAACAGTCAGTCACAGTTTTCCAGCACCGCTGATAACGTCCAACAAACTAACTAACTGACCCTGAGAGTGATGGTGGAGTTCTGTGACGCAGGTGTAGCAGGTCTATGGTGGAGTTAATCTAAGGTGATTCAAGTCAGCAGGTCTGGAGGTATTTTAGAAGATGTCTGAGGAGAAGTTCACCTTTCAAACACACATTTATCCTGATAAATCACGATGATAATAAGACATTAAAGAAACTTTTGGCCCCTGACAGCAGCAGGTCGGTGTCGGCTCTGAAAAACATGCTTTTGTTCTGATATTGAATGTTGTTGTTTTTTTGGCGCCTCTGTTCCTGTCGGCCGTGTTGATGTTGGCTCCTGCGGTCATTCCACAGAGGATTTTCGTTCCTCTCAATAAGCTCCTGTTCCCCGTCACAGAGGAGGAGGAGCAGCTGCTTTTTTTCTGCTTCTTCTTCATCAGAGCTCAGATCATCTGTGACCACAGTCATCTCCTCCTCTGACCACTGATGAGTTTGGTATGATCCACTAAAGCCGTGGTCCTCCTCACTGGTCTGATCATTTCTGATGTTCATGAAGAGATGAGCAGTAAAGACAGAAATAAAGGACTGAGCAGACAAACTCTAAAACAGAAGGAAGGAGAACAGAGAGACCAACCATGACCACACTCTCTTCATCCTCTCAAACTCTTCTTCTTCACCTGCCCCAGGTGTCCAGGTGGACTCGGGGATTTCTGATGTTTCCTCTGAATAAGTTTTCTATGGATCAGCCTGCTGCTGGATCAGGATCTCACACACACACACACACACACACACACACACACACACACACACACACACACACACACACACACACACACTCTCTCTCTCTTCCTCTTCACTTTGAAATCTCTCTCTTACACACAAAGCCTAACCTCCTCCTCCTCCTCCTCCTCCTCCTCCTCCTCCATCTCTACAAAAACAACCCCTTTATATGAAACAGCTGATTCGTAGAAAAATGTCTCTCTGACATGTCTGTCGCTGACCCTCCATCATCTGGACCTTCTGGACCTTCTGATGGAAGACGACCACACTGACTGGGACAGTCACGATAATTGATCATGTGACCATCACATGATCAGGTTCGTAGTGTGTCGGTGTGAAAGCTGGTAGGAGTCTCAAACAGCAGCTGTGTTTGTTTACCTCCATCTCAGTCTGAGGGACCCTCAGGTCAGCCTCCATCAAACCAACGTCAACACCCACCCTCCCAACAGCTCCACCCCCTGCTGGACACGTCTGTCAACAGCATCTTCTGTTCCTGAGTGTCTTTGCCTCTAGGACCCTCCTCCCCTGCTGTGACCCACCACAAATACCCTCTCCTGGACCCACAGCGAAAACTGTGGGAGTGTCTTCAACTTGAGCGGTTCCAGATGTTCTTGTTTTTTTTACAGTGAAGAGTTTTTTTTTATTTTGAATATTAGAAACTGCAGGAACATTGAGCAGCGTACAGTGTTTAAAGTCGGGCTGCACCGATCACCGATCTTTGAAAAGCTCGACCTGCTGATACCGACTTTATTTAGATAACTGACGACATAAACCTTCGATGTTCTGATCTTAATTAATGTGAATTTCACAGTTTGGGATCAATAAAGTATATCTATCTATAAATGAAAAACATTCAACGATACCTGTCAAACAGTACAACCTTTTAGTGTTTAACTGCACAAGTTCATTCTCTCAAACATTTGAGAATATTTCTGTCCAAACTCCTGAACTAAATCCGCTCCTTTAGTTTTTGATTTTCCACATTTTAAACATGAACATGAAAGTTTGTAAAATAATCATCGACAGGACAGAATTAACTGGTGGGCGGGGCCTGTCATAAATAAAATGTGATCAAATCGGTTTAATGTGGAAGGATCAGCCCATCACCGATCCCTGAGGTTGAGGAAATCGGCGCCGATCGATCAGCCGGACGATTTATCGGTGCATGTTCAGTTTAAAGCACTTCTAAGGACGCTGACGTCTTTATGAGATCTTTGCACAGATGATGTACGGAAACGCTTCATTCAGTGAAAGAGTCACGACAACAGGAAGTCCGACCTCTCATCACACATGCCGTCTTAAGATTACTGAATCTTTAAAATGACTAATCCACGACAGAGCGACGGTTAGATGACCTCTGTCTCAGTGAGCGCTCTTCTGTTCGAGTTAATGTGACTGCTGTACCAACCACGGTGAGAGAACATCTATGATGGTCCTGATCTACCTCTGAACTGGAGATGATGATTTCACTAACCTGACACTCAGCCCCTCCATGACCCACTTTTCACTGCTGATGTACAGTGGGGGTTGACTATGATGGAAGCAGAGAGAGAGAGAGAGAGAGAGAGAGAGAGAGAGAGGAGTGACCCCTCAATACAGCTCTGGCATCCCAGGAATGTACGGTGTGTCCGGCACTAATCGCACAACCTTGATGACTAACCTGCTGCTGCTGCTGGAGGCCAAAAGTCTTTTCTTCTCAGACTGACTCCGCCCTCATGGATCTGCTGCTGAGGGTTTAACGTAGACGAGAGAGTACTGAGAAATGACCTGGATATAGGTCAAAGTGGGGTCACAGGGAGGAGGAGAGACGAACTACATCGAACCTCAGACACAAAATAACCTCGGATTCAGTCTGACCTGACAAACACGACCCCGCCCACTTTCACAGCAGAGGCGTGTCCAGACGGACGGCGGTGGACCCCTTTGAAAACAGATTTTCACAGCAGGTATCAAAGCTGGACTGGGATCAACAATTTCACTATCTGACACTCCTGTGAGACCCAAACTGGAGACCATGGTGACCCTGTGACAGTAAAACCAGAGGTCTTTGAGGAACACCGGGTTCTCCTGTTTCTACTGCACAGGTCACAGCAGAGCAGACTCAAGCTTCAGGAGCTTTTGGATCCAGTACGAGGGAGTACTGCTGTCTCACTGCGTCAAAAAAGAGAAACGGAAACGGACGATCAGAAACTACAGACAGCTAGGAGTGGAGACCAGATCCTGGTTCTGAGAGGGACCCAGATCTGCAGATCTAAAACCTTTTTAACTTCAAAACATTTGAAGAAAACCAGATTTTCACCGAGTCACAATCATGTCAAATCCATGATCCAAGAACTCCCCTCAAAACCAGGACGCTACAGGGAGGAGCAGGAGGAGGAGAGAGAGGAGAGCAGGGAAAGGAGCAGGGTTAGGAGAGAGGAGACAGGAAGAGGAGAGGAGAGGAGAGAGGAGAGAGAGGAGAGCAGGGAGAGGAGAGGAGAGAGGAGAGCAGGAGGAGGAGAGAGGAGAGCAGGGTTAGGAGAGAGGAGACAGGAAGAGGAGAGGAGAGGAGAGAGGAGAGCAGGGAGAGGAGAGGAGAGAGGAGAGAGAGGAGAGCAGGGAGAGGAGCAGGAGGAGAGCAGGGTTAGGAGAGAGGAGACAGGGAGAGGAGCAGGAGGAGGAGAGAGGAGACAGGGAGAGGAGCAGGAGGAGGAGAGAGGAGACAGGGAGAGGAGAGGAGAGAGAGGAGAGCAGGGAGAGGAGAGGAGAGAGGAGAGCAGGGAGAGGAGCAGGAGGAGAGCAGGAGGAGAGCAGGGTTAGGAGAGAGGAGACAGGAAGAGGAGAGGAGAGGAGAGAGAGGAGAGCAGGGAGAGGAGAGGAGAGAGGAGAGAGAGGAGAGCAGGGAGAGGAGCAGGAGGAGGAGAGAGAGGAGAGCAGGGAGAGGAGCAGGAGGAGGAGAGAGGAGAGCAGGGAGAGGAGCAGGAGGAGAGCAGGGTTAGGAGAGAGGAGACAGGGAGAGGAGCAGGTGGAGGAGAGAGGAGACAGGAAGAGGAGAGGAGAGAGGAGAGAGAGGAGAGCAGGGAGAGGAGCAGGAGGAGGAGAGAGGAGAGCAGGGGGAGGAGCAGGTGTGTGTATCTGTGAGTTTGTTCTGAGAGGCTGTAGTGATCACGATCACGCACAGACACAGCTTAGAACTGCTGAGAGACCGCGTCCAGAGCTGAAACAAATCAGAGACAAATGTACCGACAACTTATCTCTTTATACAAATTTGAAGCCGAATAGTTCTCTGTATTTCTGAGATGACGCTCGGCTCAAACAGCGTATCCCCCGGTGATCTACTCAATCTCTGTCCTCCCATTGGCTGTATCAGGTGTCAATCATAGCAAACATGAACCCCCTAATAACTTTTAAAAATGGAGCTGTACAGAAAAAAGAGGACTTGAACACAAACCAGTCTGACAGTAACTACATGTCAACATCACAACCAGGGGGGAGAAACATTTATATTCTGTGTCATTCATTTATAAAGTTTGTCCACAGCTCCATAAGGAGGCGGGGTTTATGATCTATACTGCAGCCCATCACCAGAGGGCGCTGTTCTCCATAAAACTGCGATAAAATGTAAGCAGATCAAAAGCTCAAATCCTTCAGTGTTTGTGACACTGTAAAAATAATCTGCTCTGAGTGAAATCTGACATTTAATTTAGTGAGTTTGATCATCAAAATGAAGCCGAAGCTTTCATGGGAACTGATGGACGGCTGCTTACAGTTGACTTCATAGTTTTATAACAAGAGTTTTTTACATCTAAAGAGATTTTAAGCTCTCTGTGTTACAGATGTTAAATGTACGGTGGCCGAGAACGGCCACTGCAGCAAAAAAAAAAAAGAATGCAAAAAAGAAAAACAAAGCCTGCTGCAAATAAAAAAGAATGGTGCAGATTTACAAAAAAAGACACAACAGAGATTAACACTGTAAAAAAAAAAAAGAGTTAGTTACTGTGTAAATAAAAGGATGCAAATAGGGCCACAACTGAAGTGAGCTGCTGGGGACAACTAATGAAAAAAGTAAGGGGTCTGTGTACTTATTTCTCGGAGTAAAGCTACCGAACTGGACTCTCCTCTCGTGGGTCTTTCAGGGTGTAGTGGGTTTCCTGTGTTAGCTGAGGCTAACTCTACAGGGGCATCCTCCAGTTTAACTTCATATGGACTCAGGCTCTACATGGTCTAACCAACTGACACATAAAAAAGTTTACCAAGTGAAATTAAACAATAACCTTTTTTTCTATTTTCATCCTTTTATTTTCGCAGTAAGTTACTTTTTTTTTCGCTGTGGCTTTTTTTAAATCTGCACCGTGTTTTTTATTATGTGCAGCTGCTTTACTTTCTTTTCTTTCTTTTTTTTTGCATCAGTAACTTCCATTGTGGCTTCTTTATTGTTTGCAGCACTGGCTGTTCTCGGCCACCGTACAAATCTAATCCCTTTGATAACAGTGATATCAGCATCAAAAATATTCAGATGATGAACTCATGTTCATAACACACGCACACACACACACACACACACACACACACATGCACACACACACACACACACACACACACACACAGGTCAAACAGGGAGTTTCTCCGTGTCTCAGACCCACGCGTGGGTTTATCCACATTAACATCCCCGACAGAGAAATAAAGATTCTCCTCATACAAAAACTAAATCTCCTGTTTTCAGGTCCAGACTGTCTCCTGGATTTAGCTCAAAGCTCAGGGGGTCTTAACAGGAACCGGATCCACCATGGAGTGGGCTGAGTTCTGGTTCCGGAGCTGAGACTCTAAACTGTTGATCAACTTTCTAAAGTGACACTTGGACCGTGGAAACACGTCGGAACCAGAACCAATCCCCTTCCCGGTGAGGATACCGTCCCCTCAGAGGCACACAGACGGTTTCAGGGAGGTTCTCCTGGTCCGGTTCTGACCCGGACTGGTCGGTCCTGAAAGCCGCTAACGTTAGCTTCAGCTAGCATCCGACCCGGGATCAGAGAGGCGCCACAGCCCGCTAAAACTCGGATTCTCGGGAGTAAACGAGCCCACTCACCTCCGAACTCCCCGGGAAAAGTTCTCCTGCTGTCACCGCGGGCTGGAAACGAACTTTCCCCCGGTCCAAACTCAGCAGACTCCGGCGAACTCTGGACTAACTGACGAACATTAGCTCAAGTCTTACTTTCCCGACGCCATGTTGAACAGTGGGAGAAATACGACATCCGGGAAACTGCAGCCGAGCGCCATGGCAACCGAGGCAGCGACGGGCCGCGAGGAGCAGCCGCGAGGATCAGGAGCGGCCGCGAGGAGCAGACATGACGAGAACTCAGAGAGCTGAGTTTACCGTGACCCAGGGTTCGACTGTAGTTCCTGTCCTGAACAGACGGAGAGTCAGAGCTCTGAAATAACCATGACTATGAATTAAACATGAAAACATCTACGAGGAGAAAAAGGTCCAAACATGAGGGAGTGACGTAACCAGAGTGACTCAGGATAGAAAGATAAATTTAGTGAAGATACGGTATAAAGACGTAAATGTATGATGACGTCATTTAATCATTGATCTATCGAGTTTACACTTCTCTATAAATCTTTAATGGTGTTCCGAAACCTTCATAACGTCTTTCTGTTCTTTTATTATATATATATATATATATATATATATATATATATATATATATATATATATATATATATATATATATATATATATATATATATATATATATATATATCTATCACAAAAGACACGAGATTTGGTGAGGATGAGGATGAGGATGAGGATGATGAGGATGCAAACACAGACCTGGTTGTTGTGAGAGGATATCTACTCAGTTTCATGTCATATTAAAGGTTGACTCAGTGACTCTTTGAAAATTCGAGACCTTAAAGGTTCAGTGGGTGAATTTCCCCATCAGTGTCCTGCTAACAGTAACGACAGCCTAACGACCCCCTTCTCCTCTGCCTTTGTGGGTCAGCAGGGCAGCTGTGAATGTGTCTGTCTCCTGTACGGTTAAATCAATACTCTGATGGATGGTGTGAAATAGTGCTGCCTTTAGAGCTCCTCGTTTACGGCTGCTAATGATTTCACATTCCTGTAAGTGGAAACACAAATAATTGACCCTTTTCTCTTGATTTACCTGAGGAGTGGTCTGCAGAGGACCATGAACTAAAGAACGTTTGCATGTCTGTCTCATCACAGAGCTCTACTCCAGTTCACTGTTTCTCTTCTCTGATTTCACAGCCTCACTTTTGCAGGTTCAGTAAAACAGGTGATGGGCTGTGCAAGAGTTAAAGTATACAACAGTACAAAATCTCATATGAACATCAAACTTAGTTTTACAGTGACAGAATCCAAATTATTATGAACAAAGAATTTCTCCCCATATTTTCAAACATAACCAGGAGAAATACTGATATAATTCTGAATATCAAAGAATAACCCGCCTTATAATAGAGTTCACCGCTAAACTCAGTGGTTAATGTCTCCAAACTGAATCTGGACTCAGTTCTGCCCAAACTCTCAGAGGAGTGTGTGATTTTCAGACTAAAATAACTCTGAAAATAGAAGTTTGACCTTCAACACTGACCTCTGCTGTTTCAAACTGGAACTGCAGGCTGTGGTTCCCAAACAGGGATCCAAACCATAGACTGTATACTGTATATACTATATACAGTCTATGATCCAAACATGCAGCTCACATGAAAGTCAACAATAACATGAATATTTGTCTGGTCAAATATCACATTAGTACTAATAAAAGCCAAATAACCCGACAAGTCAGGATTTTAACTTCTTATTTCAAAATATAAGAAGCTGAAATTTGGGCTGAAAAGTCTGAAATGAGTGAAGTTGTCTCCACCACCTGTCTCCACCTGTCTCCACCTGTCTCCACCACCTGTCTCCACCACCTGTCTCCACCACCTGTCTCCACCACCTGTCTCCACCCGTCTTTACAGTAGCAGTAAAACCGTACTGTGAGTCCTGGTCTCTCCTGTCTCTGAACCAGAAATAAGTCCACTTCAGGTCCCTAACTCTGTATCAGGTGTCACCTGTTTACCTGCTGAGTCTGTGTTTGGAGTGACCTTTGACCTCCAGCTGTGCTGCTGTTTTATTGGTTGAAGAAGTGAAACCCTGTGTCATTTGGTGACCTCTAGAGGTCCGATTGGACCCAGAACCAAGTGTTCCTGTGTAATAAAGGAGGAGCTTAGATGAGGTCATTAACCCAGAGCCGGCCTAAGTGAACTAAGTGCCTGCCTAGGGCCCCGCAGCCAATAGGAGGCCCCCAAGAGCAATCAATTAAATATATATATATATATATATATATATATATATTTGATTTTTTTCATGTATGAGTGATTCTTTCTGATCAAATATTAATTATTGTAAAAATAAAGTAAAAACATGTTAGTGCTGCTGCTGATGAAGGTCTATGATTCTTACTGCTGATATGTCAAAGCTCCGCCCACTGTTCTGTGCCTCCTGCTGTGAAATGGTCACTGAGCATCTAAAGAGCAAAAAAGGACAAATCCTTCAGGAGCCGAGAAAAGAAAGAGGAAGAGGAGAAAAACGCCAAAATAAAGGTCTGTTTGCATGTCAGGGAACGTTAATCAGAGAGATTTGTGAAGGTGTGTGAGTGATCAATAATCAATATTATTGGCAGGTATAGAGGGCCCCAAAATCACATTTTACTTGAGGCCCTATTGAGACTCGGTCCGGCTCTGCATTAACCCTTTCCTGGCTTAATGAGTAATTATAGTAATTATAGTAATTATAGTAATTATAGTAATTATAGTTATTATAGTAATGGTAATGATGGTAATGATGCGTCTCTGAACTCTACGTTCCTCTAGAACAGCTCTGGATCACAGGAACAGGTTTGATGAAGGACAGAGAAACTCGATGGTGTTTACGTGGTGTCACTGAAGGAGGCGGTCTGTCCTCGCTCAGCTGATGTCCTGACAGCTGTTTGTAGACGAGGCGTTTCTCAAATGGACCAGATCCTTCAGTGAAACCGTAAAGGTCTCTGTCTCTCTGCAGAGTGACGGAGGATGTGGTGAAGAAAAGTCTTTCTCACCCCAGTCCTGCTGCTGTTGGACCTGCAGAGACCGAGGAGGAGGAGGAGGAGGAGGAGGAGGAGGAGGAAGTGCAGAGAGTAAAGAGGATGATGATGATGAAGAAGTGCAGCAGAGTTTGTCGTTCCTGCAGCTGGGAGGAGCAGACGGAGAGTCTGCTGAGTCAGGAGAGGCTGACAACTTCAGCAGATCATTAAATCGACGACTGGAGGAGGACTAGAGAGACCCTCAGAGTCCTGCTCCTCTTTTTATCAGCACAGCTTTCTCTTGTTGTTCTGGTTCTGAGGTTTTTCTTCGGTCTTTGTTCTTCTTATACTCACATCTCTAAAACCAGCGGGCTGTGCTGCAGTCGGCAGGTTCTGGGTCAGTTCAGATCCGAGTCCAAGTCTCTGTTGACCCAAATCAATCCAACAAAATTCACTTCAACTCATTCTGTGGTTTAATAAATGTTCTTCTGTCAGCGACCTTCTCCACAGAGTAACATTTGGAAGTATTCTCCCTCCTGACAGACGGACGGACTGACCTCAATGTTTAAAATTATATTTTTAAAAGTTTTAAATTTGAATCAATAAATCTGAAAAATCTATAATTGATCTCAGTCCAAATCCAGCATCCCTGATGGTCTGGGGATCATCAGAGTCCATGTCCTGGTATCTCCCACATCTGTGAAGACTCCATTAATGCTGAACTAGATCTCCAGGTTCAGGAGGAACATCTGCGTCCATCCAGACCAGGACTTTTTCAGAGAAGACCTTCATATGATCCCAAACCACATTCTGACAACAGGAGAGGAGTCCTGCTGAGACCCTGGACTGATGTGGTCCTGACCTGAAAACATCTTTTCTATAAAACATCAACTTGAAACCAAGCGTCCCCCATGGTTTATGTTGACCCGGCTTTTTAGCTCTTGTCCGGTCTACCTCCGTTTTAAGCGCCCGTTATTCCTCCAGAGTCTCCGGTATTTACTTTGTTTTCTTGCTTGTGTCGGCAGTCGTGGCCAAAGGAGGATTCAGACAATTTTCCGAACTTTCTGGTTGGTTTCTACTGTCCGATATTGTAGCACGCTAACTTTGTTTGGGCTCCTGAACGACACGGGGAGCAGCATTTTCTTGTTGACTGTTTTCTTGCTGACTGTTTTTTGTTGACTGTTTTGGTGTTGACTGTTTATGGTTGACTGTTTTATTGTTGACTGATTATAGTTGACGTTTTCTTGCTGACTGTTTTTTCGTTGACTGTTTTCTTGCTGACTGTTTTCTCGTTGACTGTTTTCTTGTTGACTGATTATGGTTGACTGTTTTCTTGTTGACTGTTTTCTTGTTGACTGTTTTTTGTTGACTGTTTTCTTGTTGACTGATTATGGTTGACTGTTTTCTTGTTGACTGTTTTCTTGTTGACTGTTTTTTGTTGACTGTTTTCTTGTTGACTGATTATGGTTGACTGTTTTCTTGTTGACTGTTTTCTTGCTGACTGTTTTCTTGTTGACTGTTTTCTTGTTGACTGTTTTTTGTTGACTGTTTATGGTTGACTGTTTTCTTGCTGACCTGTTGACTGGTTTGGTGTTGATTGTTTTCTTGCTGACTGTTTTCTTGCTGACTGTTTTCTTGTTGACAGTTTTCTTGCTGACTGTTTTCTTGCTGACTGTTTATGTTTGAGTGTTTTCTTGCTTGTGTCGGCAGTCGTGGCCAAAGGAGGATTCAGACAATTTTCCGAACTTTCTGGTTGGTTTCTACTGTCCGATATTGTAGCACGCTAACTTTGTTTGGGCTCCTGAACGACACGGGGGAGCAGCGTCTGCCTCACAACCAATCAGGTTAGAGGAGGTGGAGAACGGCTTTGTTTACAGTCAGAAAGAGCGGACCGCTCAAAAATGTTCAAATGTTGACGACACAGACATCAGAGAACACAGAGATATCGATATATTACCAAATAATCAATAACTAATAACTATTGACTGATATTAGAAGATTTTTTGTAAACAAAATAAAAAGATGTTTCTTTAACAGAGTCCTCACTACCCCACCTTTAAATGAGAGTGAGAGAGAACGTCATGAATGAGGTCAAAGTTTAAAGACTTCCTGTCAGTCCACCGTCTCTGAGCAGAAACAGAACAGTTCTCCTCTGAACCGAGAGACGAGGACTGAGGAAACAAGGGAAGGTCGGAGAGGAGGATTCATACAGAGAGAGAGAGAGAGAGAGTCGAACTGACGCAGAGACTTCGAGCGAGGAAGAGTCACTGAGCGCTGCTTTAATAGAGGCTGACTGCAGCGCACACACACACACACACACACACACACAGAAAAAGACACAGGCTGGAATAAATGCATAGTTTATCATATCATAACAATAAATCTTCAAGGCTACAGAGTAAATCAAACAGTCTAGTAAAGTTGAGGAATCGTAGCCGACTCGATGAACAGGAAGTGAGGTGAACAAACCGTGTCATCATCAGGAAGAGGTACGTCGAATATTTATGCTCATTCTGTGAGGCAATGCAAGACAAAAGTTGCTCTAAAAGGTCAAAGGTCAAACTGCTGCAACTACTGAGATTATTATCATTATTATTATTATTATCATTATTATTATTATTATATACTGAGTGATGATCGCCCTGCATGTCAAAGAGCTACGAGCTAACGGAGATCACCGTTTAGGCTAGGTCTGCTACAGTACAGTATCGCTTAAAGTTCCTCTAGATACCTGAATACAAAACAGCTTCCTGCTGCTGAAGAGAGAGAGAGAGAGAGAGAGAGAGAGAGAGAGAGAGGAAGAGAGAGAGAGAGAGAGAGAGAGAGAGAGAGAGAGAGAGAGAGAGAGAGAGAGAGAGAGAGAGAGGGAGGGGAAGAAAAGAAAAGTCTGTCATTCCTCTTTAGGCATTCTTGTTTTTAAAAAGACTGAAAGTGCAGAACAGGGTCTCAGGGAGGATCCACGGGGGTCTCAGGGGGTCTTCAGGTGAGGTGATCGTTGGTCATCACATCAGTGGAAAGTGCATGAAGTCTGGGGGGGGGGTCACTGAGAGGGTCTGCTGGGCTCAGAAAGACGAGGACTGGATATAAAGATGGACGACATGACGGCTCCACTAAATGAAATAAGAAACATTTAGAGCTCCCCCTGCTGACGGCCTGCTGTATGGCCTCCTACATGGTTTCCATGGTTACAGTCAGTTCTTCTCATGCTGGTTTATGTTCCAGTCCCTTTTTTAAAATATTATCTTTAAACTTTGATGTTATTAAACGGTGAAACGGACTTTAACTGACACACAGCGCTGTGTGTGTGTGTGTGTGTGTGTGTGTGTGGAGGAGGAGAATTTCGTGGCAGATTACAGACAACAGGAATTACAAGAACCTGCAGATTCACGTTCAATCCCGCGATAACGAGTCGTCTCTCTAAAGACAGACACATAGACATATAAGCAGTAGATTGTGTCCTTCCAGAGGAGGAAATCTACTTCTAGACGTTTGCATGGTGTGAAATACGATCCTCCTGAAACACGGAGTGTTTTATTTTGAAAAGAAGCCGGATGTTTTATTTTGTGTCTGTGCCCGACTTCCTTTCCAGCACGGGTTAATCTGTGCTGAATTTATCCGCCATGCTCCGGCGTCCAGAAGAAATCGAACTCTCTGCTCTGTGATCATGGTCCAAACTGTCTAACATACATTTAAAGAGTGAAAGACGGGTCAGAACAGGGTCTGATCCTGATGATCAGGTAGGGGAGAGCGGGTTAAGATGATCCGTGTTTCCGGATCAGTCCATCAGGTCAGTCCTAGTTTAGTCTCTGACTCAGGAAGTTCTTCATCAGAATGAGAGTAAACAGAACTGTCATCTTCAGAGGAGAGCAGGACAACAACAGGGTCTCCTATGGTCAACTTACCCCGGGTATGGGGGGTAAGTTGACCATAGGAGACCCTCCCTCACCTTCTCTCTCCCTCAATAACAGTCACTTCTTCACATTCATGTGTATTTTTATCTATTTTACTCTATTTAACTGGAACAATCATTCTGTTTATTATTATTACATATAACTAAGACAGTGACTGAGAACATCCACAGATCTGTGTTTATGAAGAGAAGAAGTTTCAACAGTCTGAAGGTAAACTCTGATCCTCTCCTCAGACTCCTTTACTGTCTCTGTTCCCCCTGAACTACTATGAGGACTTTATTAGTCCTCCAAGATTAAATGGTGGACTTTGAGGTTTCTGACCTCCTGTTGGAGCTCAGAGGAACCACAGTTGATGATAAAACTCTTTTAAAATGATCTTTATTTCTAATCAAACTAAAGACTAAATTCACTTTAACTGTCGAACCTCTTCTTCACCCATGAGCTTCGAACCTTCACTGACTCCATGAACTGATGACCATCTCCGTAAGATTTGGTCACATGATCAATTTCTTTGGCTATTGACAAAGAAAGGGGGGTTGGGGCTCATCTTACCCCGGTCTCCCCTATTGTTTAAAACTGACGATGCAGCATCTATGATTTCCAGTTCTTTGTTAAAAGAACAACTGGACCAAAAGAGTGTTGGATTTGGATCCATCAGACCTCCGGACAGGTCAGTGATCTTCAGACCATGCTGTGACTCCAACTCCAGAGTCCTGATGCTCCTGAACCTGTAGATCTAGTTCAGCATTAATGGAGCCTTCACAGACGTGGACTCTAGTGATCCCCAGACCATCAGGACTAATTCCAACTCACCCTTTGGCTCAACTGACCCCGGTCTCCCCTACATTCTAATTTTGTTCTGACCGGTCCGTAAAAGTCCAGAACTGTCTCAGTCTTTGTGTTTCTCCTCAGTTCTGCTCCTTTTTTAAAATCATTTTTAGAAACTCAAATATTCAAATATTGAAATGATTCTCAGATTGATCAATAATCTATAATCCCCCCCCCCCCCCCCCATGAACTTTTTAAACTTAAACCAGAACACCGAGTCGAACCTGAACCAGGATCATGTGGAGGATCTGGACTCAGTGAAGTCCATGAAAAACAGCCACTCTGGAGGATTCTGGTCTCTCTGAGCCCAGCAGACCCCTGCCCCCCCAATCCAGCCCGGACTTAAAGGATCTTAGAGTTTGAGGAGAACCTCCATTTTACCTGCAGCATGCAGACATGGACCCGGACCGAGACCCGGACAGAGACCCGGACAGAGACCCCCTGAAGGATCCGGAGGAGTTTGGAGACTCTTTGGGATCAGGGAGGTCCAGAAGAGACCAGAAGAAGAAGCTAAAAGGATCTGCCCCCCCACCATGCGGAACACTGATGCATCCAGCAGCACGTGCCCCCCTGTCCTCTCTTAGGTCCTCAGTCTGGATGCGCTCGTGTCTCTCCTCGCGCACATTCCTCCTCGTGCGTGTCAGGTGTGTGTGTGTGTGTGTGTGTGTGTGCGCGGCGGTCACCTACAGAGCGTGTGTAGGTGCGTGCGTGCGTGCGCGCGTGCCCCGCAGTCATCATCCCAAGCTCGTGCACTGGTTGCGGTGGGGCGGCTCGGTGCTGGTGCTGTTGGAGTTCGGGTCCGGGGTCCAGAAGAAGACGTAGTAGATGACCAGGATGAAGGCGGACACGGACACGCACAGGAAGTACACGATGGCCATGGCCACTTTGACCCAGATCCGGGTCGACATGTTGGCGTGTTTGGACCGGAGCTCTCCGGGGTAGCTCGGCCTCCGCTTCAGGTCCCCGTTCAGCTTGTCCGCCGGTCCCGGTCCAGGTCCTGGTCCCGGTCCCTGTCTCCCGGCCGCCTTCATCTCTGGATCCGCACTGAGACCTCCTCCTCTGTCTTCATCGGAGTCCGGACAGCAGATCCCGCTGTCCCCCCTCTCCCCTCCTCTCTGATGCGGACCCGAGTCAGGGTTCAGTTCGGACCGCAGAGCCGCTGATCCGGACCCGCAGACTCCGCTGGTTCTGGTCCGCAGGACGAGGAGCTCGTTGACCCCTGGAAGTCCTCAGTGCGCATCAGGAGAACTGAACTCACAGATCTGGGCTCTGGTATCAGCTGGATGGGACCACTGACAAGCTGGACCGGGTCAGAGAGGGAGTTTCCGGGACAGACTTTCAAAATAAAACAGACTGTAGGATCAAACGGAGGGTCCTCCAGAGTCCTGACTCAGAGAAAGACCTAGAACCAGAGACCGGACACGGACTATCACAGAGGGGACTTTGGTTCTTTGGTTCATATTGATCTAATTCAGCGGCCTGGTCAATAAAACAATCAATTAAACTCAATGAAAACAATAAAAGGATCAATATTTCAATTCTCTGAAACAACAGTATCTACAACAAAAAGATCTGCAGAACTAAAAAAATCTGAAACGACATTTGAGGTGATTTAAGATAAAAAAAAACAGTTAGTATTTGAAAAAAACAACAAAAACAGCTAATTCAGAATCTTCAAAATCAGATTTTTATATATATGTGTGTATATATAGATATGTATGTACAAATGTATATAAACATATACATATGTATGTACATACATATATATACACACACACATATATATGTATACATATATAAATATATATAAATGTAAACGTATGTATATACATATGTATACATACATATATGTATGTATCTATATATCTATCTATATACATATGTATATACATACATATATGTATATATACATACATATATGTATATATACATATATGTATGTATCTTTATATCTATCTATATACATATGTATATACATACATATATGTATATATACATATATATATATATATATATGGGTCAAAGTACTGGAGGATATTTCAGTCCCTACAGTTTGGCAGCAGACAGGAAAACCAGCCTGTAAACTGTGACTGTAGAGAAGTGATGGGAGCTGATGTTCATATTTCTAACCCACTGAATTCTGTAATGAACGGCTCAGAAAACTCAATGAAAAGAGTTTTTTTTAAAGGTGACTGTGTGATTGAAAGTGATCCAGACAACAAACAGAAATACAGTAAATATCCCAACATGACAACACAGAGTAACTCTGAGACCTCGACTGTTTCTCAGTCCATCAGGAAGGTTTTTGGTTTTTATTCCTTAACTGCTGCTGTTAGTGCAGGACACTTTAACTTAAAGCTCAAAGGTCCTTAAAAATGCTCAAAGACCTTCTGTATTTGAGGATGGGACTATTTTCTGAGCAGTTATTTCAATTCAGGAAAAAAGGGCGGGAATCCTCTTATTCTGAAGGGCACGTGTCCGTACTTCCGGCCCCGCTCCCCGTGTTTGTTTCCGGCTTTGCTGCAGTTTCGGACGAGGAGGGGCTGAAAGTACGCAACACCCAACGATTGGGTCATAGTTTGAGAGAAACGTCCCGCAGCAGAAGAAAGAGAAGGAGAGAGCTGCGGTGGTGAGCCACAAATTATCCCCGCCGAGGAGCCTCCCCTCCCGGCTGCAGCTCCTCCGAGGAGCCGCTGAGAGAACCATGAAACAGAGACTGTCCTTCACTACAAAGGACTGACTCCTCACAGCAGACTACAGCAGCCATTAAAGACAGGAGGGGGGGCTGAGGAGCTCCTTTCAGACCACCACCACCACCATCATCATTATTATTATTATTATGGTCTGTTAACAGAGGAGGGGAGGGGGGGGTTCTTCTCCCTATCCTGCAGCAGCCAAGGTCAAAACACGGAACAGAGAACAGCAGCACTCAGAGTATTCAGAGTGTGTGTTCAGAGAGAGTGTGTGTTCAGAGTGTGTGTTCAGAGAGAGTGTGTGTTCAGAGTGTGTGTTCAGAGAGAGTGTGTGTTCAGAGTGTGTATTCGGAGTGTGCAGAGGGCAGAAACTGAGCTGAACATAAGTGCTGGGGGGGGGGCTGCAGCCTCACCAGCACGTTTCAGAGGACGTGATCATGTGGACTCTGATGAACACTTTAACAAACATGTCTCTGAAACCAAAGAAGAAGACAGCAGAGGTCAGAGGGAGACATTTATTTTCAGAATAAGAAAAAAAAACAGCAGCAGAGGAGGAGAGAAGGAGGTGAAAGCTGTACAAACACACATCAGGCTGCTCCTCCAGGACGTGATTTCATCGATGGCTTTAAAAACATTAAAGGGATATTCTGCTGTAAAATTATTGTAGGGTCAAACCCACCGTAACACCGAGTTAGACCCCCCCTCCAGAGATGAATGTTGTCGACCGCTTGCTTCTCTAGTTATACCAACTTTAGTAACGACCGCAGGATAGAAATACAGAGAGCCACGCCCTCAACCAAAACGCCACAAATAATGCTCAGAACAGCACCTAACTTCATCTAAACATATCTCACCTACTGTCCATTATGGACTACAGCGGGGTGCCGCAGCTCAAGGAAGAACATTTATGATCATTTCTTCATGGAAATACAATCAGACCGAGACGCTAAGACAGAAGAACTACCACGTCTGTAAAATGATCAATATGGTGATTATTACTTCAAGGAAATGATGAAGAAATATGTACTAACCTCAGTAGAACATGATGTTGTTCCGTTCAGTAACAGAACCTCATTGGAAAATTATCTGATTTAAATTTACTGTGCTCTTGTTCAAATATATTAACTCGACAGCACATAAATCTATACCTGTTAACAAAATCATGATTTTATTGATAATTCGGCTTAGGAGTTAAAAGAACTCTGAATATAGTACTATGTCTGTGACCCTATATGTCCTGTTGATGAAGTTAGGTGCTGTTCTGAGCATTATTTGTGGCTATAGAGTGGCGTTTTGGTTGAGGGCGTGGCTCTCTGTATTTCTATCCTGCGGTCGTTACTAAAGTTGGTATAACTAGAAAAGGAAGCGGTCGACAACATTCATCTCTGGAGGGGGGGTCTAACTCGGTGTGAATTCGGTGGGTTTGACCCTAAATTAATTTTACTCCAGAATATCTTCTTAAACAGCTACAAGTTCAGATTCTTGCTCATCCTCAGACCTCCATGAAAACAGAAGCGACTCCTCCTCTGATAAATCTACAGACACAGTCGAGCTCAGAAAAACAAAACAACTCAGAGGAAACGTAAAAATGAGGATCAGTGGCGCTCACAGGCCACGCCTCCAACACCCCTCCCCCTTCCCCCCCGGGTCAGGAATGTTTCTTTGCTTTAAAAACTGTACAGAATTCATTTCTATTCAATCAACATGCATCGTTTCATCCCCCTGATCAAAAACACTCAAACATTAAAGCGTCCGGTTTCTTAGCGTGTCCTCGAACAGAAGAGCTGCTACAGAGACACGGGTCAGAGTCCGGGTCAGAGTCCGGGTCTGCTGAGGTACGGCTGAAGGTTCCGGTCCAGAACCAGGTCCAGCTGAAGCCCAGAGTTCATCTTTAAAGCAGAATTCATCCAAACAGTCGGAGTAACATGAGCGTGACTTATCTTCTACAGGAGGAGCACGTGAGGAGGAGGAGGAGGAGGAGGAGGAGGAGGACAGGAGCAGAAGAACAGGAGGCGCACCCCTCCTCCTGACTGCTTCAGTTCTGAGGAGGAGAACCAGGGATCATGACTCTGCTGATCCGGGTCCATCAGAGTCAGTCCGCATCAGAACAAACATCAAACAGACGCAGAATCACTGCGACGGGAAAAAAAAGACGCTCGGAGAAAAAGATCGGCTTTTTCCGAAGAAAAAAACAAACTCAGAGGTGTGTGTGTGTGTGGGGGGGGGTCTAAACCTGCTCTGAGTCCAGATTTAACCCGGACTCATTAGACCCCAAAGGATTCAGACTCTGACCATGACTGGGTCTGTTACCATGGCGATGAGGAAGTTAAAGAAACTCAGACTGAGAAAGGAGCGATGGCGGTGAAACGGCGGTGAAACGGCGGTGAAACGGCGGTGAAACGGCGGTGAAACGGCGGTGAAACGGCGGCGGATTAACATTTAAGGGTTTAAAGGAAAAAAGAAGTCCTCAGAACCTGATCCAGGAGGGTCTGATAAAGAGGACTCTCTAATCCAGCAGACTTAAAGACCGGCAGACTGACGGGGGTCTCAGAGTCTGACCGAGGAGAACTTCACAGGAGGTCTGACGGGGGGGCAGGATCCGGGTCAGACCTGGTTCTATGGTGGACTGGACTGTCTGTGGTGAGGGTCCTAAAGGGCTAACCCAGATGAGGTCAGGAGGTCTGAGGACCACCCTGAGTCTGCAGAGGTCCCCCATACAGAACTACAAAGAGTCCAGATCCTGAGACAGTCTGAAGACCCTGAACCTGAACACCAAAACTCCTGTGAGGGTCTGAAGAGGTCCTGGTCTCTGAAAACCTCCACTGATAAAGGGGGGGGGGGGTCTTTGATGGTTGTGATGGTTCCTCCTGGTTCCTCCTGGTTCCTCCTCCTCTCTGTGTTCTGATGTGTGGAGGTCACTCCAGTGTTGACCGCTCTGTTGTTCCTCCTCCTCCTCCTCCTCCTCGTTCCTCCTCCTCCTCGTTCCTCCTCCTCCTCCTCCTCCTCCTCCTCGTTCCTCGTTCCTCCTCCTCCTCAGTAGACTCTCGTTTCCCAGCAGCTTCAGCCTGATGAAACAAACACGAGGAGGAAGTGGTTAGTGTGTGTCTCTGTTTGTGTATGTGTGTGTTTTTGTGTGTGTCACTGATTGGTGCTTTAATCCAGATCACCTCCTGGTACATTTATCTTCATCTCCTCATCTTCATCATCATCATCATCACTATCATTCTCACCATCATCAAC
>OY660873.1:357500-360000 GCA_962446985.1 Xyrichtys novacula
TCAGAGGTTAGTTTGGACTCCAGGGAAATACGCCGACATTTACATAACGAGCTTCATCATCATCATCGTCATCGTCATTGTCAACGCTCATTTACATAAGAGCTTTAATTAAGTGTGTGTGTGTGTGTGTGTGTGTGTGTGTGTGTGTGTGTGTGTGTGTGTGTGTAGGTCAGAGTGACATCCTGTCAGACCAGCAGAGACCTGGGGGGGGCAGATAGTGTTCTGGTCTCAAAAGACGACACGTAACCACAGCAACAGTATAGTCACGGGGGCCTCTCTAATGTGTGTGTGTGTGTGTGTGTGTGTGTGTGTGTGTGTGCACGTGGACTTGCCTCTCCTGCCGCCGTGCTCGGGTGTGAAGCCCTCTGCAGCTGCACATGGGTCCTCTTTGAACCTGTGAAAAGGCTGCAGGGTTAAAATCCTCAAACAGACGAGGACAGAAACACGCGGAGAGTTTTAACCCCTCCCCTTCAGACCGCACAAACGCCGTTTCCTTCTCCAGGTGAGCTGCAGGTGCGAACACACGAGGACGGACTCTTTATCGATGTGTAACTGCAGCTGGAGGAGGTCAGTAAAAACCAGCGTTTTAGTGTTTTAGTGTTCGGGCCGCAATAAGGAACAAAAAAGGAAGAGTTTGAGAATAAAGTGGTAATAAAATCATTATTTAAGAGAATAAAGTTCTAAAGTAAATTTGTTCTTGAAGCTTCTTTAGTGCAGGAGGAGATGTCTGAGCCGGTCACCTGCAGAGTTCTCTGTGGGTTCATCAGCAGGTCATTCAGAGACTTTTTCTAACTGATGATCAATATTTACGATTCAGAGAGTCGAGCTCTGATGACGACACCGACAGGAACCTCCACCTGCAGAGGCACCAACACCTTATCATGGAGAACAGATTCATACGACAAACTAAAGACATATAAACTAAAGTTATAAACTAAAGTTATAAACAAAAGTTATAAACTAAAGACATATAAACTAAAGTTATAAACTAAAGTTATAAACTAAAGTTATAAACTAAAGACATATAAACTAAAGTTATAAACTAAAGACATATAAACTAAAGACATATAAACTAAAGTTATAAACTAAAGACATATAAACTAAAGTTATAAACTAAAGACATATAAACTAAAGTTATAAACTAAAGACATATAAACTAAAGTTATAAACTAAAGTTATAAACTAAAGACATATAAACTAAAGTTATAAACTAAAGTTATAAACTAAAGTTATAAACTAAAGTTATAAACTAAAGACATATAAACTAAAGTTATAAACTAAAGTTATAAACTAAAGTTATAAACTAAAGACATATAAACTAAAGTTATAAACTAAAGACATATAAACTAAAGACATATAAACTAAAGTTATAAACTAAAGACATATAAACTAAAGTTATAAACTAAAGACATATAAACTAAAGTTATAAACTAAAGACATATAAACTAAAGTTATAAACTAAAGTTATAAACTAAAGTTATAAACTAAAGTTATAAACTAAAGTTATAAACTAAAGTTATAAACTAAAGTTATAAACTAAAGACATATAAACTAAAGTTATAAACTAAAGTTATAAACTAAAGTTATAAACTAAAGTTATAAACTAACGTTATAAACTAAAGTTATAAACTAAAGTTATAAACTAAAGTTATAAACTAAAGTTATAAACTAACGTTATAAACGTCAGCACTGAGGGACTGAAGCTCTGCACAGACGTTCACAGATGTTCACAGACGTTCACAGACGTTTACAGACGTTCACAGACGTTTCCTCCTCCTCAGAAACAGAGACTCCCTACAGGTCCTCCTGGTTCTTTCTGAGGAAACTCCTGATTCTGACGATGATGTGATGATGAAACGCTGAAGGATTTAGGATCTCCATGTTTGTGAAACTGAGTTACTGAAGTTCAGCTCATGGAGAAGCTCCACAGAAGATCTGATCTAAAGAACCATGAAGGTCAGAATATGATCTACCACTTTATCCTGTCAGTAACGACGAAGCCTCATCTGTTTTTCTTCATGTGGCCCTAACGCTCGGTTGGGGGCGGAGCCACGGTTGTACCCGTGTATTTCCTGAACTTCGCTGATATCTGGTCGTTTATTTAAACCACGCCCCCCTGGTCTTCGGTGACGGTTCGTCTGCTCCTGTCTCTGTTCTCTGGAGTCTCATGGACTAACCTCAGATCCCTCTAAAAACCGTCAGGAGCTTCAGAAACAGCTGATCTGTGTTTACACCGAGACCCTGAGATCACCCCCCGCCCCGTCTCACATGTTGTCCGTCTTCTGGGCGTCCCACTCTCGTCTCCACTGGCCGGTGGCGTTGCGATGGCGAGCGAGTCTCTCCTCATCGATCTGCTCCCTCTCCTTCTTCCAGCGTAGATACTCGGCTCGCTCTCGGCCCGTCATGGACATGGTCATGTCCACAGAACCTTTGGGACCGGGTCTTCGACTCTGCAGAGACGGGAGGGGGTCACAAAGTCAGACCTGTCCCCAAACTCTGG
>OY660873.1:367500-380000 GCA_962446985.1 Xyrichtys novacula
GTTTACTGTGTTACTGTTTTGTGTTGTTGTTGTTGTATATAGTGCACACACTTGTATATTATCTCTTTATTTTATCTCTTATTTTATCTCCTCTCTCTACTGTATTTGAACTGGAGTTACTGGAACAAAAATCATCTCCCCCTGAAGATTATTGAAGTATTTCTGATTCTGATCTAAAAAACGTTCTCCTACCTGGTACCTCTTCACCAGAGCTTCATTTTTCTTCCTCAGAGCTTCGATTCTTCTGTCCAGCTCTGCATCCTTCTCCTCCTTTGTCTTTAGATCCACCGCTGAAGACTGGCACAAAGGGGAGAAGGGTCAGGGTTCGGGTTAGATCAGGAAAACAGTGTTGATCTGGTCGTTTAAAGACTTTGATTTACAACGATGTCCAGAATGATCCTTATTTTTGTTCAGGAGGAGAACCACTCTGACACACATCCACTCAAAGGTTATTTAGGTTATTATCTACAGTTTATTTAAAAGAACAGATCAGTGTTTGTCCTTCAGATCTTCCTCTAAAGCTTCTCCTCAGTCTCACACAGACTGTTGAACCTCATACTCATCCTCACCATAGCTGACTCGGTGGTCCGGTCTTCATCCACAGGTGGCTGACGGCTCGTCTCTCCTGAGGAGACAAAGACACAGTAAAGAAGGAACTGTTAAAATAATCAATTAAGGATTAGAATAACCTGATGAGGACAAAAACACAGACTATAAAGAAATAAATGTTTCACCTACAACGTCAGAGTTCGGTCGGGCCTCCCTGTGTGATTCAGTGACACTGCAGCTCATTTAAAAGGACAGTCCCGAATGTGTTCTTTAAAGGGATATTCCTGCGTTAAATTAATTTAGGGTCAAACCCACCGTCACACAGAGTCAGACCCCCCCTCCAGAGATGAATGTTGTCGACCGCTTCCTTCTCTAGTTATACCAACTTTAGTAACGACCGCAGGATAGAAATACAGAGAGACACGCCCCCAACCAAAACGCCACTCTATAGCCACAAATAATGCTCAGAGCAGCACCTAACTTCATCAACAGGACATATAGGGTCACAGACATAGTACTATATTCAGAGTTGTTTTAACTCCTAAGAAAACATAAACTTAAGCGGGGGCGTTTCTCCACCTCTGTAGTCTATAAGCTGGGCCAATAAACTTCTACTGTAGTAAAATGAAAAGTTAAAGGTGTTTTTATTGAGCCGAATTATCAATAAAATCATGATTTTGTTAACAGGTATGGATTTATGTGCTGTCGAGTTAATATATTTGAACAAGAGCACAGTAAAGTTAAATCAGCTAATTTTCCAATGAGGTTCTGTTACTGAACTGAACTACACCATGTTCTACTGAGGTTAGTACATATAGGGTCACAGACATAGTACTAGACACCAAACATCTTTTTAACTTTGACTCATTTCTTTAGCAAAGAGACTAAACACAACTCACCTACTCTCTTCCAGCAGACGCTTGTTTGTAGAGAGACCTCAGGCCAGTCCATTACAGACTACAGCGGGGTGACGCAGCTCAACGAAGAACATTTCTGATCATTTCTTTATAGAAATACAATCAGACCGAGACGCTAAGACAGAAGAACTACAGCGTCTGTAAAATGATTAATATGGTGATTATTACTTCAAGGAAATGATAAAGAAATGATCATAAATGTTCTTCTTTGAGCTGCGGCACCCCGCTGTAGTCCGTAATGGGGTGTCTAACTCAGTGCTATGGTGTGTTTGACCCTAAATTAATTTTATGCCAGAATATCCCTTTAAGTGAGATGATCCTTTAAGCTGAAAGTTATTTCAGTTGTTTATCAAGTTTAGAAACTGAAAGTCTGGAGGTTCATGATGATCAGAGACTTTAAAACTTTCAGCTCCTCTGATGATCCAACAGCTGATCACAGGTGAGGAAGCAGCCAGGTGTGTGCGTGTGTGTGTGTGTGTGTGAGTGTGTGTGTTAGATGTGTGTGTCTTTGTGTGTGTGTGTGTGTGTGTGTGTGTGTATATGTTAGTCGTGTGTGTCCTAATCTGGTCTAATCCCGGGTTGTTTCAGAGACTAAATTCCCGGACCCAAACACACAGTCTGGACTGAATCCTGTCCCCCTTTAGACCCGGACTGGTTCCCCACAGACAGACCCAGTCTCGGGTCTCCTGGTCCCGGGTCTCCTGGTGGGGGGGGGTAATGGACCCAGACTGATCCGTGTCTGTCTCTGAACCGAACCGAAACCGACACAACAGAACCCCCAAACACTCACTGACCGTCAAAGACAACAACAGACCGGGTTTCCGGGTCAGTCTTACCTGTCTGAGGGAGTCTGTACTGAAGAACCTGAAGAGTTCGGGTCTCGGTTCTTGGTGCCAAGTCCTGCTCCTCACTATGTCCTCATTATTACACTTCCGGTCGGCGTCTTCTTCTCTGCTTTAAAATGGTAGTTGGGTATTTACAGTGTTGTAATACCGCCCCCTACTGAGACTTTAACTGAAGTGACATTAACAAAGACTGACTGTAGTTTAACCTAAAAGGTCAAAGAACTTCAGTTTAAACTAATAAACAGTTTTTATCCTGCTGCTGCTGCTGAAACTCTAAGGTTTAGAATTAATCTGTTTTTCTTCTTCTCTTGTTCGGTCACAATGATGTTAAAAACATGTTTATCGATGGGTAAATATCAGGATTAATGATTCTTTTTTTTATAATTTCAAGTGTTGATCTGTATGAATGGTCTGTTAATAAAAGGATATCCAAAATAATAAACATTAATTTAATTATAGGGAAATATCATAAACACAGGAATAAATGGAACAACAGCAAACCACCATAAACTGTTTTAAGAATGAAATTAAAAACAATAAAACATCTCTAAGAGGAAAATCAGTCTCTGAAAAAACTGTATCAGACAATAATAAAGTCTCTTTAAATTTAATCCTATTTTAACATAATTAAATCACTTTTAATTGAAATGTTACCTCCTCTTATTATTTTTATTTTATTTGTACCTTGTTTAGTGTGTTTGTGCTGTTTGGAGTGCAGGCAGTTATGTCCTCTGATGAGTTATTTCAAGATTGTCAATTCATTTTAAATAAAAATGTACAAAATGTTGTTAATTCGAATAAAGTTTAGAGAAGTTTTAGAGTGGAGTAGTTTATTAACCGTCCATTAGAGGGCGCCAGCCTACAGGAAACGAGAGGTGACCCAGCGGTGAGGAGCCCGCCAAAACTCTTAAAGGTAAACAAAGGTGAGTCTGTGAGGTTACACAGGATCGATGTTTATTGATGAAAACTTATGAAATACAAACCTCTGTATTTAGGATTAACTTCAGTATTTTCACCTTTGACCTCGACACGTTTGGAGGCAAATGCTCGAGTTCTCAACTGGTGGGTCCTGACCCCAAAGTGGGTCTAGGACATGTTCTGGATGGGTCGCAAACAGCTGGTCAAAAAGTAAGTATGTAATTCTTATCTGATGTTGGGGATGACTATTTATTTGTTTGTTTATTAACTCCCTTTGAGGATTAACAAACTTCTTATCATCTGATGCTTTACATGTCTTTTATTTTGAAAAATATCTTATTTTGAAAGGCACACGTTATGTCCTGGTCCTCCTCGTTTTTTTTTTTTATTATATGAATGTGGCCTCAATGCAGTAAAATTAAATACAGGTTTTTTTTATAATTATTATTATTGGTCTTTATTTTGTGTAATTTGATATTTTCTGTATATTTTACGTCAGCAGTCATCGTCTTCAGTTCATGTGCTCTAAAATTCACTTTACTCAATAAAAACAGGTGAATTTATGTTAAAGATTTAAGACTTTGAAGGTTTTTTTTTTACAAAAACTAAATTTTGTTTGTTTGAATTTTATAAAAGTGGGTCACAACCCCAGAGTGAGACCAGTTCAGAACCTCTGCTCTATAAATGGCTGTGATAGATTTTATAAGTAGGACCGTGCAGGTGTTATTAAAGGTTCAAACATCCTGAACCTCTAAACCTGTCTGTACACTGACCTGCTCCACCATGTAGACATGAGGTTAGATACACACACACACACACACACACACACACACACACACACACACACACACACAGCTTCAGTGGACTCAGTCAAAACAAACAGCCTCTCTGTTGTCAGGCAGTTCAGTGAGTAATGACCACGCAGGATTTGGTAATCGCTTGATAAGATCGTGTAACCTGAGCCGAGCGTGTGTGTCATCAAGTTATCAGCACACACACACACACACACACTCACACACACACACACACACACACACACACACAGAGGAGAGCTGCTGCTGTGGTTCAGGTGGAGACAGGTGGAGACAGGTGGAGAAGCAGACAGCAGCATCAGTTAAACTGATCGCGCTGATGTCACAGAGATGACTGATTTCCTCCAATCAGAATCCTGATCATCCCAAAGTCCAGAACAACCACACATGTTGAGTAACTTCCTGTGGTGAGTGAACCTGAGACACCAGCAGAGAAGTTGTTGTAGGTTATATGAACAGGTGATGTTGTGTTATATAATTCCTGTTCTCATGTTCGCTCATGTCCTTCCTCATCACATCATGTCGTGGTTTTTCTCAGTGGGTCACATGACCTCACGTGACCTTTGACTGTGTGACCTGAAATGACATAATGTTTGCATGATGTAGTGGAGTCATATGAGGTCTCAGTCCGGTTTCACCACACGGATCCGTCCTGTCGGCTCTGTAACTGAGAAAGTGGGACATCCCGTCACGGTCGTCATGGTAACGCTGACCGACTGAATCTGGATCAGTGTGGTTCTGACAGGCTCAAAGATGGAGGAGAGGGTGGAGGAGTGGAGTCTCAGCTGTAATAAAATGGTGTGAAGAAGAGTTGATGTTATTGTGCTTCTGTTTTATTCATTAAGACTCATTATGTCACCCTCAGTGTGTGTGTGTGTGTGTGTGTGTGTGTGTGTGTGTGTGTGTGTGTGTGTGTGCACTCTCAGTTGATCCCGCTGTAATGATCCTCTGAAACAGCCGCTCCGTGCAGAGCTGTGGATCCTCTTTCCGTGGTCGCCTGGACGCCGAGGGAAACTCAGCGATGAGCTCATTGTTGTGAGAACCAAACAGCGGCCTCCTCCCGGGGGACGACACGAGAACCCCTGAGGCTCCAATCACGGACGGAGCGCGGTGACGCTGGTGTCTCTTGTTGGTATAAACAAGCAGCTGTCATGGTGGAGTGTCTCTGGGCAGATTCCACCGCTGAGGTGTCCGTCTGGAAAATTACAAACTTGGCTCTAAGAAAGTTTGACGCTCCTCCTGTCACACGTCTATGACCCGCTCTCTGATATCATCCATCTGACTGATGCTTCTCCACTGAAGATACAAACTGGACCAAGTGGAGGTCAGCTCAGAGTTGGTCCTTCTTCTCGCCATGTTTGAACCTTAGCACAGAAAGGTCAGACGAGTAACACGCCCCCTTTTGTACGGAGAGGGTAAATGCACCAGGATGTTTGAGATGGTGAAGACTTGAAAATGGAGAATCGTATGGTGCATGTCTGACATACTGTCTGTTGGTTAATCTGAATGAGCGCCATCTTCACGCCGCTCTCATGTCTCTGCAGGAGAAGAAGAAGACCTACGTGAGAGCAGACGTGATCTGCTGCAGCTGCACATTCCTCCAGACTGTGTGGATCTGACTGTCATAACAGGGATTTGGAGGTCTGTCAGACACCGAGCAGAGCACAGCACTGAATACACACACACACACACACACACACACACACACCCCAGGTCCATCTGTCGGACTCTGTTTGAGCTGGGACGGATGAGGTAATGGTGCTGCTCTTCACAGAGACCTTCTCCTCATCTTCAGCCGTTTCTCCTCTCCTCACTTTGACCCTCCTTCTGTTTCCATCAGGACAGAAGGTCAGATGGTTCCCCTTTAGATCCATAATCACAGGTGAATTCACAGAGTCATGTTCACCTGTTGGATGGAGAAAAACTCTCAGATACTCTTTTTTATTTGAAACCCTCCAGTGTTCAGTTAGCCGGCGTTTCTCTGGACAAACAGAGAAATTCAACAGCAGGTGATGTTAGATATGGAGGTCTCTGAGTCACCAACGCCTCACACCTGAGCTGATGTTTGAAACCTTTTTAATAAAGGTCAGAGAGAGCTCTTCATCCAAGAACAGAAAACCAACAGACTGAAAATATTCTCATATAATCATTTTAAAAACGACTTTTCCAAACATGTACATGAGAGAAAATCCTCCTTTAAACATCGACTTTCAACAGATCTGTGCAGAGGAAGAACAGCTGTAAAAATAAAAGACAATAAAGAGACAATAAAGACAAATAAAAGGACAATAAAGACAATAAAGAGACATTAAAAAGACAATAAAGAGCCTCTAAAGCTGCGAAATGAATTAAAGTCACAGAGAGAGTCTGTGTGAGGGTCATAGAGACGTGTGTTCACCTGATCTGGTGCTGTCATGTCTCTGCTCTCCTGTTACACTGTGTGTAACCCCCCCCCCCCCCCCCACCACCATTACATGATCAAACACACACACACACACACACACACACACACACACACACACACACACACACACACACACACACACGCTGGTGTATCGTGGAACTGAAAACCTTACAGGTGACTTCAGCACAGATGGCTTCAGTCCTGGACCCGCCTCAGTCAGCAGGGGTTCTGGTCTCTCTGCGAGTCTGTGAGTGACCCCCCAGTCTGGACTTCATCTCCTGTTGCAGGAAGTGAGGAAGTCCAAATAAGGGCGTTGGTGATGTTACTGAGGTGTCCTCCGTTCACATGTGAAATATCTGTAATCTATAATCTATGATCTACAAAGACCTAATCTATATCCAGAGTGATGCTCATGTTCATGTCTTAGAAGAACTTCTCCAGCCTCAGCGTCTCCATCTTCACAGTGAAGGACAGTAGAGATCCACGCTGGGGTGTCTGCTGACTCACTGACCATAAACACAACGGAGGAAATGACGTCACAGCGGACGGACGCAGAAACTTGGGCCGCTCATTCATGTGGCTGTGAGTCACAATAATGAGCTGCACCAGAACCAGAACCAGAACCAGAACCAGAACCAGAGCAGCGTCCTGACCCACATTAGCATTCATTATCTACTGTGGAGGAGCAGATGTCAGCTGAAAGAGCTGGAAGAGGAGGTTCGCCCGGGCATGTACCTGCAGGAGGAGGACCCCCCCGCACACACACACACACACACACACACACACACACACACACACACACACACACACTCACCCCCTAAATAAGGGGGTGGGGGGTTCTGGAGGCAGGCTGCCATTTCCAGCCGATTAAACAGCCTCTGACCCCCCAGCTGAGCGGGGCCGGCCCCGTCCCATACCCAGGACAATGATCTGAGGGTCGGGGGTCAAGGTGGGGGGGTCTGAAGTCATTTCAGATGCTAATGTCATGCAGAGGCTGTAAAGGCTGGAACAATCAGAGCTGTTTCTGTTTCTATCAGGGAATAAAAAAAAGACTTTCACAAGAGAAACCTGACGAGACGGGTCAGACTGAGACAGAACCACGGGTCCAGAACCATGGGTCCAGAACCACGGGTCCAGATCTCCAAAACCAGCCTGGGAATAATCCAGTTAGATCTCCGTATGTCACCGTCCAGATGAGTTTCATATCTGGATTAAACTGTCTGACATAAACGGATGACAGGGTTAATAAAACACTCACTAATCCTGGATTATATCTGCTCATGATGGAGGATTTGAGGATTATTGAAGTCCAGAAAATCAGGAAAAAAACCTGAATGTTCATCACTGAGAGCTGGTCCAGGTCTACATCTCTGCTGACTTCAGATCCAGACAGGAAACACTGGGACAGGAGGTTACAACAATAATAATAACAATAATGATAACAATAATAACAACAATAATAATAATTATAATAACAACAACAATAATAATAACAATAATGATTATAATAATAATAATAATTATAATAATAATAATAACAACAACAACAATAATAATAATATTAATAATAATAACAACAACAACATCAATAATAATAATAACAACAATAATAATAATAATAATAATAATAATAATAACAATAATAATAATAATGCACCCTTTATTATCTCTCTGCAGCAGGACACAGTTCGTGTTCCTGGACTCAGATCAAACTCTGAGTAGATAAACTCAGAGTCGGTGTTTGCAGCTCAGGATCAGAGTCCACTCTTTTATTTTACAGACTCTTTCAGACCGCTGAACTTCACTGTTAGTTTGATCCCTGAGGAGACAGACTGTACAGCTGGTTTCAGGAAACAAAGTTTGTTTGTTGAATTAAAATATCAAAGTTGTGACTGCAGGAGTGTTTTAGCCTCTCACAGGTTTACTGACATCCTGCTGTCGAGCGTGTCGACTCAGAAGAGACGCCTCAAACTCCTCAGTGACTCACAGACGTCAGCGTGATCAGAGACACTCAGCCTTCCTTCACTCTCTGCTGTAACAAACCGAGCTCACACTGACAGCTGACTCAGCTCTGGATCAGTCTGTAGGGGTCCACGGCTGCTGCAGGTGTGTCAGAGTGGGGGGGGCACTGGGGGAACACCAGCTGAGTGGGTGGAGAGTGTGTGTGTGTGTGTGCGTGTGTGTGTGGCCGGGCTGTTGTGTTGAAGTTTTGTGTAGATTTGTCACATGACGAGGAAATGACTGAGAGTAAGGGGGTGGGGGTAAGACTGATCAGGCTGCAGAAACAATCAGATTTATGATCAATATCATCATCATCCATACCTGTTGTTTTTGTCCACACTGATCTTTTTTTCTCTTTCTATCACTTTTCTTTAATACTCTTCTTTCTCTCTCTCTCTCTTTCTGTCTTTCTTTCTTTCTTTTTTATCGTAGTTTTTTCTCTTCTTTGTTTCTTTGTTTCTTTCTTGTTCCTGTATGAATGTTTGTTGTTTGTACTTCTGCAGGTTAATCTCCCCACTGAGGGGTGAATAAAGGAAAATCTAATCTAAGTTTATTTCTAACACACACACAGAGGAGAAGTTTGTCTGGATATTTTTGGAGCAACATTAGAGGAAAATGCAGATTAATATTCTGTGATGATCAGAAAATCTCAGATTTGATTCCAGTTAAAATTAATGAGGAAATAAAAATAATAAAATCAAAAATACACAAAAAAGTGTGTGTCTGTGTGTGTGTGTTTATGTGTGTGTGTGTGTGTGTTTATGTGTGTGTGTGTGTGTGTGTGTGTGTGGGGGGGGCATCCTGTTGAGGAGCAGGTCAAAACTTGTCGAGAAGAAGGGGGCGTGGTAAAGGAAGAACCGAACAACTTTGTGATTTCTTTCAAAATAAAAGCATGTCATCAGGACTCAAACACGGAAGAGCAGAGAGGCTCTGAGTGGGTCAACAAGCTGAAGGTGTCAACAAGGATTACAGAATATAATCACATGAAACAGAGGCTACAGTAAATGTACTGAGACATTTACTGCAGGTGAATAAAAGTGTCAAACATCTGATCAGCAGTTACAGATTAATGACAATAAAACAAATAAAAAGACTAAAGAAAAACAAATATCCTGATCTCCAAATGAAGATAAATAATGGTCAATTACTGTTTTATTTGCTAAAATTGTAAATATGTTTTGAAGCTGATAATTTATATTTGCAGTCTAAGTTATAAAAATGGTTTGTTAAACATGTTTGTGGTTTTTACAGTAAAATATTTTGCTTTTTCCCTCTCGGATTTTGTGTTTTTTTTCAGTCCTCTGTGCAAAAATAACTGTAAATTCACACAGATGAGGTTGTGCTGAAAAAATGAGGAAAACAGTTTTTAAGAGGATTATAAAAGAAAATCAGAATTAGTCAAAAACGGCCTATTATACCCCAGACTACAGAGGGTTAATATAATGACAGGAATCCTGAGATTATTAATGTTGAAACTCTCTTTACAGACAGGCTGTTTTAGCTGTAAATGTATGAGTGTATTAGGTTTATGTCTGAGTGCTGAGAGGGTTTTATTTTGAAATTCCAAACCGGAAACCGTCATTCCTCCTCCAGTGTTGTGAAATAAAGTCGAAGAGCAGCAGAGCTGAGAGTGAACAGAAACACAGAGAAACAGAGAGACAGCTGCCGCCTCCTCCTGCTCCTCCTCTTTCTTCATCTGATGGGTTAAATCAGAAACATGTCGAGTCTAAACTGAGACAATCCGAACCCACAGAACCGGACATGGATTAACAGACTGCCCTCCGGACCGGACTCGAACAGAACCGAGAGTGAACCTTTGGTGGTTTTGGTCCATTTCCTTCTCCTCTGATGTCCACCTGTCCCCGAGTGTCTCTGACCTGCAGACAGCCTCACCACGGAGCGACACATCACACAAGTAAGTAACGAGCTTTAACTGTCTCTGATTAACAAACATGATCAATAACACTGAGACTGAAGCAGCATGGGTTTGGACCGGGTCTGACAGAACCTCCTCCGAGTCTGACAGAACCTCGGAGTTTAGTATCAGCTGTCTGTGAGAAAACACGGAGAGGAGAGGACGACTGCTGTCTGTGATACCTCTGTACAATAATAATAATGATAATGATAATAACAATAAATGAATAATAAAATAATAATAATAATAATGTTCATTTTGAGGGTGTTTTCCAGCAGTCTCTCTCTCTCTCTCTCTCTCTCTCTCTCTCTCTCTCTCTCGAGGCTGTTTCACCCATTGTTGGTGTTTTTTTTTTAATGATCTTTGTTGTTTTTTGGGACATGTCCTGACATGTCAGACACTAAACTAAAGTTCTGTTTTATTAATAAAAAACTGCAGATAAAAATAAAAGTTCAAATCTGTCCAGGACAGAAAATCAGCTGAGAGTCTGAGAGTCTGATCAGGACAGTCTAAAAGTTTCACATCTTCATCACATGAGTGAGTTTAAGGCTGTAAAACTTTCAGTTGATGTTAAAATTATTATTATTATTATTATTATTATTAGATATTAGATTTTTATTATTAGATTTTTTTTTCCTCCTTGTCTGTAAAATGTGTGTTTTGTATAAAGTTGTAATCAATAAAAAAGTCTTCAATCGCTGTAATATTTCTGTTCATCTCAGATTTTCACTGATTTCTCCTCATAAAAACATTCATTTAAATATTATTCATTATTTTTGTTTTTACCGGTTTAATGTCGTTCAGACTCGCGTGGCTCGCCTCTGTGCACGCGCTCCTCTCCGTATTACTGAGTTTGTGCGCGCGTGCGTCTCCTCGTGCTCTTCGGCACGGATTTGTTTACAAACACGAGTCTCGTGCTCATGAAGGAGAGGAGCAAACGCCCCCTGGCGGTGAGAGAGGAATATAGGTCGGTGGGTCAAACAGCGAGAAGGGGGGGCAAAATTAAAACAACGAAGTTTGATTTAAAAAATAATCACGTTTTTTACCCTCAGAGTGTGAAAATCTGAGTGAATCTGAATTAAAGTCAAACTTGTTATTTTAGTTCATGTTCGTGTTTCTATCAGTGAGTGAGGGTCTCTGTGTTTACTCCAGAATAAGTGAATGAGTGAATCTAACCCTCGAGTTTAACTCTGTAGTTATTTTTAAATCTCTGTTTCTGTAGTTTTTTATTTTTCTCTGTTTCTGTAGTTTTTTATTTTTGTTTCTGTAGTTTTTTATTTTTGTTTCTGTAGTTTTTTTATTTTTTCTGTTTCTGTAGTTTTTTTATTTTTCTCTGTTTCTGTAGTTTTTTATTTTTGTTTCTGTAGTTTTTATATTTTTGTTTCTGTAGTTTTTTATTTTTGTTTCTGTAGTTTATTTATTTTTGTTTCTGTAGTTTTATATTTTTGTTTCTGTAGTTTTTTATTTTTGTTTCTGTAGTTTTTATATTTTTGTTTCTGTAGTTTTTTATTTTTGTTTCTGTAGTTTATTTATTTTTGTTTCTGTAGTTTTTTTATTTTTGTTTCTGTAGTTTTTTTATTTTTGTTTCTGTAGTTTTTTTATTTTTGTTTCTGTAGTTTTTTTAATTTTTGTTTCTGTAGTTTTTTTATTTTTGTTTCTGTAGTTTTTATATTTTTGTTTCTGTAGTTTTTATATTTTTCTCTGTTTCTGTAGTTTTTTATTTTTGTTTCTGTAGTTTTTTTATTTTTGTTTCTGTAGTTTTTATATTTTTGTTTCTGTAGTTTTTTTATTTTTGTTTCTGTAGTCTTTTATTTTTCTCTGTTTCTGTAGTTTTTTATTTTTGTTTCTGTAGTTTTTTTAAATTTTTGTTTCTGTAGTTTTTTATTTTTCTCTGTTTCTGTAGTTTTTTATTTTTGTTTCTGTAGTTTTTTTATTTTTGTTTCTGTAGTTTTTTTATTTTTGTTTCTGTAGTTTTTTTTTCTCTCAGCTCTCCTCTCAGATGTTTTCATGTTTTTTTGTCGGCCTGTTTTTTCAGGCTGGTCCTGAGATGGCCCGAGCAGAGACCATCGAGAAGGTTGGAGAGTCTGGAGGGGGAGGAAACCTCCCTCTTTCTCGCCACAACACCTGCCGCATGGAGCT
>OY660873.1:385000-395000 GCA_962446985.1 Xyrichtys novacula
AGCAGGGTTAAAGCTGAGACTCTGTGACTTTAAGTTCTTCCTCCTGGTTCCTGCAGACCCGGACAGAGAGGAGCACGCAGACCGGTCCAGACGGATGGGACCTCTGCCCGACCTGCTGCCCCAGAACCAGAACCAGAACCAGAACCAGAACCCTTCTTTGGCCAACAGAGGAGAGGCGGGCCAGGACCTGGAGATCAGGAGGGTGGCTCAGCAGCTGAGGACCATCGGAGACGAATACAACGCCACAGTCCTGCGCCGAGCGGTAAGAGGGGCGGGGCTTAACTCTGCTGTGTGGTGGGTGATGATGCGTCCTGAGGGGAGGAGCCATGAATCTGAGGACCACCTCCTGGTCTCAGCAGGTCCACGGTGAAGGACCTGCTGAGACCAGCGTCTCTGAAGGTTGATGAGGAGGTGGGGATCCTCACCTCCTCTCTCCTGTTTCAGGAGGTCCTGATTAAAGGACTCTGATCAGCTGATCAGCTGATCAGCTGATCAGAGTCCTGGAGAGCCGCAGACCTTCACCTGAGATGATCTGAGGATTAGAGCCTCTCTTCTTCTCCTCCTGTCCTTAAAAAAACTGCACAGTCACGGCCGACCATCAGTGAGAGTGTGTGTGTGTGTGTGTGTGTGTGTGTGTGTGTGTGTGTGTGTGTGTGTGTGTGTGTGTGTGTGTGTGTGTCGTTCCTCTTTTCTCATGTTGATATTTTCCCTCTTCGTCTCGATCAGATTTCTCTCTCCTCCTCTGACATGTTTATTTTATTGGTTTTAAACTTTATTTTTCTTCCGTCAGTTTTTTCTTTGATAAAGTTTTAACTGTCAGTCCTTCAGTATTGATTAGAGTCATGATCAATAACTCCATCAGATCAGTATCTTCTCTTAGACAAACTGAAGAACTAAAGAGTTAAAAAAATCTGAACCAGTTTTTCATCAGAGCAGACGGACCAGGACTGAGGTCTCTCTGTTGTCTTTATTTGGCCCCGCCCTCCTCTGTACACTACATCGCGTGAGGAGTTGGCAGCAGCTCCCTACCCCCCCCCACCACCACCGTGCACACACACACACACACACACACACACACACACACACACACACACACACACCTCCCCTTTCCTCTCTCTCCCTCCCGCCTTATGCACACAAACAAAGATGACGTCACCCACTCTCGGCTCTGACTCAGACATGGATTGCGCTCGCACATGCTTACACACACACACACACACACACACACACACACACACACACACACACACACACACACACACACACACTCTCTGTTTATGAGGGCGTATCAGCCTGTTTTCAGACATGTGTAGCAGGTTTCAGAGGTTACTGCCCTCATTGAACTGTCTCCTGTCTGTCAGCTTTGTGTGTGTGTGTGTCTGAGTGTGTGTCTGAGTGTGTGTGTCTGTGTGTGTGTATGTGCATGTATGTGGGTGCATGTACGGGAAACAGACTCAGACTTTATTGTGGAGGTAAACAGAGGAAATCATGTGTGTGTTGTTTACCAGCCGACAGGACAAGAAGTACAGCTGAACCAGAGAGGAGACAGGGAAGGAGAGAAGGAGACAGGGAAGGAGAGAAGGAGACAGGGAAGGAGAGAAGGAGACAGGGAAGGAGAGAAGGAGATAGGGAAGGAGAGAAGGAGACAGGGAAGGAGAGAAGGAGATAGGGAAGGAGAGAAAGGGGTAGTGAAGGAGATAAGGAAGGAGAAAAGGAGATAAGGAAGGAGATAAGGAGACAGTGAAGGAGATAAGGAAGGAGAGAAGGAAATAAGGAAGGAGAGAAGGAGACAGGGAAGGAGAGAAGGAGATAGGGAAGGAGAGAAAAGGGTAGTGAAGGAGATAAGGAAGGAGAAAAGCAGATAAGGAAGGAGATAAGGAGACAGTGAAGGAGATAAGGAAGGAGAGAAGGAGACAGTGAAGGAGATAAGGAAGGAGAGAAGGAGATAAGGAGGGAGGGAAGGAGAGAAGGAGATGAGCAGAGGCTTGAGTTCAGGCAGTTCATGGTAGCTGTACACACACACACACACACACACACACATACACACGTGCACACACACACACGTGCGCACTTGTTTATCCTGTATGTGGAGCCCTGGCAGACATGTCATTTGAGCGTCTCGGTTCTGGTTCTGGTTCTGGTTCAGTTTCTTTTCATCAGTCCAACTGGATCTGGTCAGAAATGAGATCCTGAGTCTGAATCTGAGACAAAGTTTAGATGATGATGATGATGATGATGATGATGATGGTCCAGCAGTGTTCACATCTTCATCTTCATCATCAGCCGCTCCAGCGGCTCAAACAGCGCTCAGCTCTGACTCTGCAGTCATGTGATCTTTCTGGGTCACTCCCTCAGTACATTTGCATTTTTTAGCATCTTGGTTTCTCCTAAAAAGGTCACGCAGAGAAGAATCAAACACCCTGCTCTTTGATTGGCTGTCCTCGTGGCCCCGCCCCTCTGCTCTGTGGTTTTGTTATTCTGAAACTTCAGCTGTTATATTTCAGCTTCTTCACCATCAAAGTTTTGAGGATAGAAAATTAAACATGAGGTCAAATCCAGGAATTATGTGAGGGGACACATATGATTTATACATATTTATGTTTATATGTTATTTATATTCATATTAATATTAAATATTTATATGTTTTATATTTATATTAATATTAATATTATATATTTATATGTTTTATATTTATATATAAATTAATATTATATATTTATATGTTTTATATTCATATTAATATTATATATTTATATATTTTATATTTATATTCATATTAATATTATATATTTATATATTTTATATTTATATTATATTAATATTATATATTTATATGTTTTATATTTATATATAAATTAATATATATTCATATGTTACATACGTATATTCATATTAAATATTTATATATTTTATATTTATATATAAATTAATATTATGTATTTATATGTTTTATATTTATATTCATATTAATATTATATATTTATATGTTTTATATTTATATATAAATTAATATATATTCATATGTTACATACGTATATTCATATTAATATTAAATATTTATATATTTTATATTTATATATAAATTAATATTATATTATTATATTCATATTAAAATTAAATATTTATATGTTTTATATTTATATATAAATTAATATTATATATTTATATATTATTATATTCATATTAATATTATATATTTATATGTTTTATATTTATATTCATATTAATATTATATATTTATATGTTTTATATTTATATTCATATTAATATTATATATTTATATGTTTTATACGTATATATAAATCAATATTATATATTCATATGTTACATACGTATATTCATATTTATATTATATATTTATATGTTTTATATTTATATATAAATTAATATGATCTCCACCTGTCTGTCCCTGTTTTGCAGCACGCTGCCCCCCACTGGCAGGACTGGAGAGACGCCTGCAGGGAACTCCTGAACCTGGTCTCTCAGACTCTCAGTACTCTCTACAGACTCACGTAAAGGAGTCGGGGTCTCAGGTCGGTTTCAGGACCCCGTTTCTGCGTCCCGAGGTCAAAGGTCTACTTGAAGACAGAACTTTGGAGATGAGATCAGCAGCTGGAGGTCAGAAGGTCACCTGCTGGTCTGCTGGTTCAGGGATCTACCTGTGGACACTGAACTCTTCTGGTCCATCACTCAGTCTGCGGGTCCAGACTGACCCTGAAGGACCGTCTGTATATTCTGTAAAATCTGTCTCTGCTGACGTCTCGGGGCGGGGCTACCCGAGCACGAGGGTGTGGAAGTGTGTGTGGATGAAGCTCTTGGAGGTCTTTGGAGGTCTCGGTTAAGTCCTGGCTCCTCCTCTGACAGTAGCAGACCTGGTCTGACCCTGGTCTGATGTGGACCTGTTGGAAACTGTGAACCTGGACGCTGTCGTGACGGCGGGAAACGTCAGAGAACCTCCCTCCATCTCAGACTCATCAACTCATCCAATCACGTGCCTTTCTGCTCAGACATGGGGACAATCAGCCGCGCACACACACACACACATGCACACACACACACACACAAACACACACACACACACACACACACACACGCACACGCACACACACGCTCCTTAAGTGCTTTGCTTGCTGTCACTAAACTCCAGAGTCATTCACCTCCATTCAAACGCTCCAGCGTCAACAAGCTTCAGGTCAATTTAGGACAGAACCGGACAGAACCGGACAGAACCCCTCAGAACCCCTCAGAACCCCTCAGAACCCTCAGAACCCCTCAGAACCCCTCAGAACCCCTCAGAACCCCTCCCTCAGAACTGTGGTGGGCCGCCTGTCCTCAGTGTTGATATTTTAGTTGGTCTGTAAATAATTTTTCTGGAGATGAATTTATCGGACGAGTCAGAAATGTAAAGTTCTTCTTATCAGACAGAGAGGTCCGTCTTTGTTGGTTTGTTTGGAGGTCCGAGAGGTCGGAGAGGTCGGAGCAGAGTTTGATTTGAATCCAGTGGATTTGAGGAGGTTTTTTATTTTCCCAGAGCTGAAGAAAATTCTATAATTTCGATCCTTTCGATCGTCTGAAATTATTTGCTGATATTTAAAAAAAAAAAAAAAAAACGATGATTTTTAGTTTTGGAGAAAATTTTGTCATTTCTGATCAGAAGAGTTTAATTTATTCGTAGCCGTTCTGTAGCTTTATTTTTATTTTATTATTTATTGTTTTTTTCCTGATAGAAACTTTGAACGACGTCAAACTCGAGTTTCTTCTCCTCAAACAGGTCGAATAAAACGGAGCTGAGTTTGTTCACGTCACTCTTCAGATATTCACTGATCGATCGATCGATCAATCGATCAATCAGTCTGCTGACTCTGCAGTTTGAAGGGCTGGTGACGGGTCCTCTCAGGAACATGACCTTATTTGGTGTGTCTCAGAGAGGAAACAGGAAGTGAAGAACTGAAGGTCATGTTTTTGTGTTTTTGTGTTTTTGTGTTTTTGTTTGAAAAAAACCAAAATTTTCACCTTAAAGCACAAAAAGTCCAAATCTGACAGCAATACTTCTGATCCCAGAGCGGGTTCACATGGACCCTGGTTCTGGGTCTGGCCCAGTTTGAGGTTCTCGATGGACTGGACTTTGAACTGGTCCTCATGTTCTGGATCAGGATTTGATGTGAGCCCAGACCCAACAGGGACAGAACCAGATTTAAGTTTTTATGGTTCAGGTTTAAAGTCGGAGAGCGTGAGCGTCGCCGAAGTTTCACCTGTAAGGACTCAGATTATTCCACCTGTAGGCGATCTGAGCATGTGCAGAAGCTCACTTCCTGTTAGTTTCTCTTGTGAGAGTGCACTTCCTGTTTCAGGCCTCTGTGTGTGTTTACTGTTTCTAAGACCAACTTTCTACATGAATTTTGTACATTTTTCTTTTTTATACATTAAAGATGAAATGAGAAATAAATCCTCTGCTCTGGTGTTTTTATGTCGGCGCACATTCAAACTCAAACTTTATTGATCAATTGTCACGCAGCTACGGTGGCCAAGAACGAACCGCCACTGCTGCAAATTTAAAAAAATGCAAAATAAAGAAGTCCCGACGGAAGTTACCAGTGGAGAAAAAAGAAACCGAAGACCTCTGCAAATAAAAACAGAAACAGTGCAAATTAAACAAAAACAACTGAAGTTAATGATGAAAAAAAAAAAACTGGTGATGGAAAAAAAATCAAAAAGTTACTGCGAAAATGAAAGGATGCAAACTTTTTAAAAATGCAAAAAAAAAAAAAAAGTCACGACTGAAGTTACCAAAGAAAAAAAAGAAACCGAAGACCACTGCAAATAAAAAAAGAAAGAGTTTAGATAAAAAAATAAATAATAATAATAATAAAACATCGAAGATAACGAAGCAAAAAAAAAAGAAAAATGGTGATGAAAAAAAAAAGTTTCTCACTGTGAAAATAAAAAGATGCAAATAAAAAAAAGCCATATTGGAAGTGAGCTGCAGGGACCAATAATGATGAAGCGTCGGCGTTTTACGATCTCGGCACAGAAGACGAACAAAGAAGTTCGTAGAAGGTTATTGATTAATTTCACGTTGTGAACTTTCTAACGTGTCGTTTGGAGCATGAAGAGTCCAGATGGAGTTAAACTGGAGGATGTAGAGTTAACTTCAGATTAACTAATCTGTGAATTGGCGCGATATAAAAAGAATTTGATTGACTGATTGAGATGATCAGATGCAGGAGGAGGAGCAGGAGGAGGAGCAGGAGGAGGAGCTAACACTGACAGGAGACCTCCTCAGAGTTCAGCTTTTCTTCTTCTCTGTGTTTTTGTGCAGTTTTTACTGAAGAGAGAGAGAGAGAGAGAGAGAGAGAGAGAGAGAGAGAGAGAGAGAGAGAGCGAGAGAGAGAGAGAGAGAGAGAGATCGTTTCAGGTGAAGGTGCGCACTCAGAGACAGAGGGGCGGAGCTTAGAAACTTCTCAGAGGTCATCAGACGCCTTTACTTCCTTGTAAACCATCTGAGAGGACAGACAGACGGACGAACTGCAGATGTTTACACACACTGAGTGTGTGTGTGTGTGTGTGTGTGTGTGTGTGTGTGTGTGTGTGTGTGTGTGTGTGTGGTGTACATGTGTCACAGCGGGTGGACAGACTCCACCGAGGTCTCATCACATCTGGACAACAACGGCGGATTAAAGACATGAGGTCAAGATCACACACACACACACACACACACACACACACACACACACACACACACACACACACACACACACACACACACACACACACACACACACACACACACACACACACACACACACACACACACACATGCACTAGATGTGTTTACAATGACGCCAACATGAAAACAGTCCAGGACATGTTTTGGCGGTCTGAGGGAGACCTTGAATGACCTGGTCATGTGGTCTCTGTGAGTCTGTGAGGAGAACCTCTGGACCAGGTCTCTGTAACCCCCCCCCCCCTCATTAATGATGTGTTGTTTCCCACCCTCAGACACGGAGCAGGTCTTCACCTCATCTGTCCTTCAGCCTGTTAAAGAGCCTCCTCATGTTCTCAGAGTCCTCATCGAACCTTCAGCAGCAGCAGACTGACGTTCTCACCCTCAGGAGACTCTGATCACTGCACAGACCGTGTCAGGTGAACTCCAGAGATGGGTCCTTCATAGATCTTCTCTCTGAAGGTTCAAGTCCGGAGGATCGATAAGAGGCTGACCAATCAAAAACAGGGAAAGGTGATCGATGAAACGAGCCAATCAGAAGTCAAGGTTCAGATTTCACCCACAGACTGGATCGACTAATAAACACTCTAAGATTTCACCTCACTGAAGAGGAGGGTTAGTGATCTATATTAATTAAGATCTATGATCTTTATGCAAATCAGCAGATTCAACAATTTATGACTAACACACACACACACACACACACACACACACACACACACACACACACACACACACACACACACACTCCAGTCTCTGCTGGTCTGTTACTGAGTCAACAGGGACCAGATATCCTCAGTTAAACTCCTCAGCACAGTCAGCCAATCACAGAGCTCCAGGAGCAAAATCTGGGCTCTGATTGGCTGTAACAGCGGGCTCTTGGTCTCTGCTGCTGAGTGGAGGCAAAACAGAGAGTGACCACACAGCAGGGGGGGGGGGTTAAGCACTGTGTGTGTGTGTGTGTGTGTGTGTGTGTGTGTGTGTGTGTGCGCGCACAGATAAGAGTTTAATTAAAGGGGCAGAGTCGCCTTAAAGGGATGTTCAGTCATTCATCTCTTTTCCTTTTTACCCAGAAAAAGAGCAGCTCTCTCTCTCTTTTTTTCTCTTCTCTCCCCCCAAACACACACACACACACACACACACACACACACACACACACACACACACACACACACACACACACACTCACAGTCCTCTGTCTGTGTGTCTCCCTCTCAGGTGAGTTCTGGTTCCTCTCCTCTGTGTTCGTCTCTCTCAGGTGAACTTAGAATGAACCCAGCGTGTGGACGGACCCGGACCGGACCTGGACCCAGACCAGGACCGGACCTGGACCCAGACCAGGACCTGGACCTGGTCATATTCTTTACTAAAGAAACAGTCCCACGTTTCTGCAGCAGCCAAAAGCCTGACAGGCAGAAATCAGGGAAGAAGCACAGAAACCACCGAGACTCATGGAGTCAAACAGAGAGTCCAGTCTGAGGACTGGGAGTCAAACCAGTGAGAGCTCCTTTAAACTGGTTTATCATCAAACACAACAGACTGTCATGAAGAGTCAGATCAGTCCACCGTCACCCTGAAGTCAAAGATCAATATTTTATATTGACGATTCTGTTTCTGATCCACATTTATCTCAGCACCTGTTTTGGACCGAGCTCGGTACCGGAGCAGAATCAGAACCTCCTCCACAGCCTGTTGTCTGCAGCAGCACCTCCGCGGTGAGACACATCTCTGCAGATCCGGTTTCACAGGTTCGACCAGCGGACACTCCCAGGGGCTGATGTCAGACGCCGCTGCCGCCGCCGCCGCCGCCCCCCCAGACAACTCTCATGTCGTGGTTTTACCTTATTGGGAGGGAGAGGAGAGTTAGGATTTGAATGCTGCTCCACCCGGTAACATGAGCCCGTCAGAGGGACGCAGCACCACCATGTTTGGGTGGATGAGTCCTGCCTCAAAAACAGTCCCAGACCAGACGGATCAGAGCGAGAGTTTCCAGCTGAGCTGAAGTGAAGGAGCGCTGCGTTACAGAGAGACGAACCCGTTTATGGAGCAGTGGCCCCGTTTATAATAATAATAATGCATCAGATTTCATGTAGCGCTTTATCAGAGACCCTCAAAGATCTTTACATTGGATACATCATTCATTCGCTCACACAGTCACACTTTGGTGGTGGTGGAGACGTGGCTGCCATTCTGCGCCTACGGCCTCTCCGACCACCACCACACAACACCCACAATCATACACCAGTGGAGGACACACACTGGGAGCAAGGTGGGTTAAGTGTCTTGCCCAAGGACACAACGGACAGACTTGGATTAGGGGGGAATCGAACCGCCAACCTTCCAGTTATTGGACGACCGCTCTACCTCCTGAGCTACTGCCGCGCCGAGCAGTTCTCCTCAATCTGATTGAAATCAATCGGATTAAGTGAATCTGATTCCATCTGTATACGTGACCTTGAAGTAAAGAGGTCCACGGTTGTTCTTTTTACTCCTCCACCTTTTCATGTTCTTGTTTGAACAACAACTCCGTGTTTCGTGACTTTCTACCATCTAACCTCTCAACAATGTTCAACCCTCGCAGAGTTTGTTCGCCATGTTTGTTTTGTCATGTTTGCGCTCTGCGTACGTCACTACGTGGCTCTTATGAACTACAGAGCGCCTGCGCAGACCGAATAGTCCTCTCTGTAAACCCGACCCGCTTCACTCAGCCGTATATCTGGAGCGGATTATCAATAAACTTCCTCTTACGATCCGACCTGAAATACGATCAGATCCGGTGAATCAGATTCAGGTGTTTATATGAGACACTTTGAATCTGATTGTAAATAAGATTTTTGGACCCGTGTAAACGGGGCTAATCTGGACAAAGAAACTAAAGAAACTAAATTAAATTTGATCTTTAGAAAAGAGTCAAAGTCAGTTTGTGGAGTAAAAACAGAAACATGTTCATCTGAGTCTGAGTCTGTTTGTTTAGAAAATAAGAATAAAAACTCATGTTGGTCTGCAGCTCGGGTTTATTTTCATTATTCTGAGTTTAGTTAATATCTTTTCTCAGTTTTCTTCTTTCTGCTCCGTTTCATTCTCATGTTTGAGGTTTTTCTGTTTTAAATATGAACTGATGAAATAAAGTCTGAAAATGAAACTCAAATATTCCCTCAGTGTCCTCCAGAATCTGTGAGACCTTCAGGCTGAACTTCACGACCAGTGAGAGACTGACTCATTTCTTTATTATCTCCATTATTTAAAAACCCAAACGGAGAAGAACCGACTTCATA
>OY660873.1:400000-440000 GCA_962446985.1 Xyrichtys novacula
GTCACCTGGACAGCGACAGGGAGGGGTCAGCTGTGACCCCTGGAGGACCCCCAAAAAGGACTTTCTTGATCAGCCTGCCTGAACTAACTCCAGACCTCAGAGCGGGGGATCCGGTTCAAACCGGTTTGGCCTTTCTGGATCCTGAATTTACACACGGTCATTAAAATCTAACGCCGTCCTGAATCACTCTTCTGTCCTCGTTATTTTTCACGTTTTAACGACTAAATTCATGAAGTTTGACTTTGATCAGACAGAAAGTTTCACATTTTTAAAGACTTTGTTCTTAAAACAGGTAAATAAATATACACTGATATGATTACATAATATTAAACTGAACACACACACACGCACACACACACACACACACACACAGGCTGTTCTCGGTCTGACAGGAAGCAGTTGTAACAGAGGAAGAACCACTTCCTCATCGGTCGGCCCAGAACAACAACCGCTGGCTCCATTTATAGAAGCAGAGCAGGAATAACAACAACACTCCTCCTGTCGCCGCACACTCACTCCATCACAGACAACAACTGGGCGTTCGTTTCCACTCACACACACATGCACACGCACGCACACACACAGTGATGCTGCTGTGGGTTTCAGGAGTGAATAAATAAAGCGACTCTAATTTTGGACCTGAAGGTTCTGATTCTCTAAATCTGTAATTCGACACCTGAAGACCGTCAGACCCACATGGTTTCCTGTCTGCGTCTTCGGTCTTTGTTATAATCTACAAAAATGACTTGAAGCTGAAAACTCAGATCTGAGCATGCTCAGTGATCTCTGAACGCCTGCTGGTTTTGGCGTGTTGTCTGGCGGCGTGTCGTAGGTGTCGGGCTGATCTCTGCTCTCTGCTCAGTGCACATGACTGGTCATGGACAGCCTGTGATGGAAACAGGTGTGCAGAGATGGGCTGGTGCAGAGCCAGGTGACAGCTCCTCCTCCGAAGAGAAGGTCAGCTGATGAAAATAACCTGGAAACAGGAAGTCACCTTCACCTTCACTTTAAAAGGAAAAAAACGGCTCTGAACTAAAGGTCTGAGGCGGTCAGAGGATCCAGTCCTGGTCAGAGGATCCAGTCCTGGTCAGAGGATCCAGTCCTGGTCAGAGGATCCAGTCCTGGTCAGAGGATCCAGTCCTGGTCAGAGGATCCAGTCCTGGTCAGAGGATCCAGTCCTGGTCCCGGTCTCTCTGTACCTCTTCTATTAAAGACGAATGTGTTTATAAATGTACAGTTATTATTATTATGATGATATTTAAACACGTATTTATCAGTTTCTTTGAGTTTTTGTTGTTGGAAAATGAAGAGGACTTCATGTAAATCATTTTGCGTGCACGCTCAGTGATAGCTCATCAGTCGGTCATGTGACTCGGGCGCCGTGACGCTGATCCTACACGTTTTCAGTTTCAGATTTCTGTCCTGTTTTCGTCCTCTCAGGAGTCTTTGTCTGATGTTCTCTGCTGTCTCTCCTCCCACTCAGAAATCTCAGTTACAGTCACAGACTCTCAACTTTCAGGCGTCTCTTAATCCAACCAACTGAAAACGAGTTTGTCAAAAAATCAGATTTTTTTAAAGGCGATAAAATGAATTTTTAGAAACGGTGGTTTGTAAAGATGCTCCTCATGTCAAAGACATTTAAAGACTCTGCTGAATATCTCCATCACCGTCAGTGAGCTGCTTTAGTGAGGACCTCTGAGTGAAGATGACAGAAACCATGAAGGGTTAGAAGATCTCAAACATCATCAAACGTCTAAAAAGGTTAAATTTCCAGACTTTCTTTACCGTGAAGCAGGAAATAATCCACCGGGGTTCTCTTCAGACCCGCTTTGGCCTTCTCACTGGTCCAGTCCACCTCCAGAGCCTCCTTCAGGGTGCAGAAACTCATCGTCTGATTGGGTGAAAAGATGTTGTTGTTTAAAAACCTTCAGCCGACCTGCAGGAAGAGGATTCCTCTGAAGTGTCATGGCGGGCCTACCTTCTTCACCACGGTGGTCTCGTTGGGGTCGATCTTGGCTTTCTTGGCCTCTGGACCGTCGTTGGAATTTCCTGAAGGTTTCACCACTTTAGGTTTCTCCCTTTGGAGACAGTGAAGATGAAGATGAAGATGAAGATGAAGAGAACATCTCAGACCTCTGTTTCTTAGTCTGCAGCTACACTGACTTGGTTCCTTCACGACTACAGAATCAAACCCGTCTGTGTCCGGTTCTGGTTCTGACTAATTCGGCTCTGAGACCAGGAGCTCCTCAGAAACCAGGTGAGGGTTTGGGTCCTGTTCTCTCAGAGACCTGAGTCAGCAGGTGGTCCCCCCGCCTGTTTCCTGTCCCTGTCTCACCCCGCCTCTGACCTTTGACCCCCAACAGATCAGAGGTCATGTAAGCGTGTGACGGTCACGAGTTAAAGACACACTTACTCCACGTAGTTGTGCTCCTCGCCGAGGTTGCAGAACATGTAACCATAGTAACCGTAGACGTCCCCACAGAAGACCTTGATGTTGTTTCGGGAGCAGAGCTGGTCGACCCGAACCATCAGGTCTCTGGAGCAGCAGGTCAGACACACCTGAGGGACAAAGAACCGGGTCAGAGGTCAGAGGTCAGAGAGAGGGGGGGGGAGAGAGAGGGAGAGAGAGAGAGAGAGAGACAGAGAGAGAGAGAGAGAGAGAGAGAGAGAGAGAGAGAGAGAGGGAGAGAGAGAGGGAGAGAGAGGCTCTTTCTAATGTCAGAGAAGAAGAACACTGATATCTGGTCAAAGTTCTGTCTCGCTCACAGAAACTCGTCTCTGATGATCGGATCAGACAAACGTCTGAAACTCTAAGAATTCTCCTAAAACAGACGAGACCTCAGAGAAAACAGCCGCTCTATTGTTTACCTGTGTGTGTGTGTGTGTGTGTGTGTGTGTGTCTGTGTGTGTGTGTGTCTGTGTGTGTGTGTGTGTGTTTGTGTGTGTGTGTGTGTGTCTGTGTGTGTGTGTGAGGCAGAAACACAGACCCTGTCACCGTCAGCATGTCTGATTCTGGAGGTTCACACTCCGACTCTGACGTCCTCCTTCCTGCTGAGCTGCACAGACACACCTGTGGACCGGATCAAAGGACCGGGTGGTCTTCAGCGCAGACAGACTGACAGACCCCCCCCTACTGTTTTTGAATTGGGTCCGTCTGCTCCTCCTCCTCCTCCTCCTCCTCCTCCTCCTCTCTGTTGCACTAACATCTATCTCACGCCGTCCTCACTTCACTGTGTCCTACTTTTATCATCCTCCTCTCAGAGCTCCCTCCCTCCTTCCTTCCTCTCTCCTTCCTCCCTCCCTCCTTCCTTCCTCCCTCCCTCCCGCTCTCGACCTTTACTTCACCCCCCCTCAGGGAAGAAACTGCCGACAATTCAGACACAACAGGAGTAAAAAAGCTCCGTGTTATTCTCCTGATGAGGAGGAGTTCAGATGATCCAGACTGAGTGAGAATCAGATCCTGACATGGTTCCACAGAAACATCTCCATCATCATCATTGTCACATTGACTGCTGGGAGTGAAAACAGTCAGGGTGTTAGTTGGGGGTCCGGGTCCTGAAGAGGACTCTGGATTCACAGAAATGAGAACCATCATGTCAGGTTTTTCACCGTCGCCTGTTTTTCTCTTTTCAGTGTTAAATCTAATCGACTGAGCAGCTTCTACAGCAGCTCTGTGTCTACAAACATGCCGTCAACATCCTCCACCCACTGAGCCCGCTGTCCACCCAACAGAACCAGAACAGACATCTTACTGCAGCTGTCCTCGGTGTGTCATCATCAGGCTAATTGGATCTCTAACGAGCTGCAGCACAGACCGACTGGAACCGTTATTTCAGATCAGAGACTAAAGCGAAGCCGAGGCCGACGCCGTCTCCAAACGACAGAGTGAAGACATGAATATAAACACGTTTGGGTTCAGATCCTGGTGTTTATAAATGTGCTTCAGGTGACATCTAGTGGTCAGACTGAGTAAGACGACACTGACAGACTGAGCCCACAGGAGCTGCTTCTGTCCATTAAACCGTCTCTGGACTGGACTCTGTGTCTCACTCCTGTCCTTCCCGTTCATTCTAGAATTTTATTGTTTGTTTTCACATCTTTAAACGGATCAGCGCCACAGCACATCTCTGACCTCTTCAATCTTTATACCCCTGAGGTCAGCTGATCAGCTCCAAGTCCTCGTCCCTAAAACTCGTGTAAAAACCCGTGGCGACCGAACTTTCTCGGCTGTGGCGCCCAAAAGCTCGCCCCTCTCTCTGTCTTCTTTGAAATCACGTCTTCGAACTCGGTTTTATTCCTCGGCTTTTAGCTCAGCAGGAGAGTCGTCTGATCTCTTTCATCACTTTTGTGTTTTTATTTCATTTTAAATGTTTTTTTTTTTACCTGCTTTTATTTATTTCCTCCTGATGTTTTTTGTCGTGTTTGTTCTTTTAATTTTACTGAGCAGCACTTTGGTCAACTTCAATGTTTTTGAAAATGTGAAATAAAGTGGACTGCACGGACCCGTATTTAGAGAGCGGGTCAGTGGGTCATGTGATCAGAGAGGAGCTCATTCTGACTGACTTCAACATCTAGGTGAAGAACATCTACGTTTAACGATCGCTCAGCTCCACTCACGGCATCAAACTGCAGGAAGAACTCATCGGGTTTGTCCTCGACCCGGCCCGAGTCCGCGTGGACCTCCACCATGGGGTTCAGGTTCTGAGCTCGGTCCAGAGAAGCCAAGGCTCTGTTCTGACCCTGAGCCGTCACTGGTACCAGGAACTGGGCTCGACATGACTCCACAGACACCTGGAGAACACACACACACACACACACACACACACACACACACACACACACACACACACACACACACAGATGATTCGATTCAGTGTCTGGCTTGTGTCCTCATTGAGACTGTTATTCAACCACCAGCGCCACCTGGTGGTCGTCCATAAAAACACAGTAAAGTTGAACTGTCACAGGTTCGACTCTTTTTACTCGTTTATCGGTCTTAAAAAAATTCACTCATCAGCAGCTGAAAATAAGAGATCAGGGGTTAAAGCAGAGACCCTCAGCTGTGTGTGTGTGTGTGTGTGTGTGGGGGGGGGTCTTACCTGTTCGTGATCCAGCATAGTGAGTCCCTTAACTCCGGCCAGGATCAGGTTCTTAGCCACCTCAGCTCCCAGACCCCCTAAACCCACCAGGAGCACTCTGGACCCTCGCAGCCTGAAGAGCAGAGGACAGAGTTCAGACTGGTTTCACTGGTTTACTCTGAAACTGGTTCAGTAGTTGGACTTTAATGGGAGAGCTGGTCTGCTTTCATGACGTCACTCAGTCTTTTTATGTCTCTTTGCTCTTTTTTACGTCTTTCACCTTCAATATTTTCTGCTGAACGAGTATTTTGCTGCGTTTTCCATGGCATCAGTTACTAATTAAAAAACGAGGGATGGATTGATTACGGGCTGATTAATGGGACTGATGATGTTCAACATGTGGTCAGTTATTAGTTAGTTTTTTTGAGCTGCTGATCACCGATCTAACTGATCGAGTCTCCTCTGCTGAGCCTGTTTTCACTCAGTCTCAGTTTCCTTTTTATTAAAGAAGTTCAACTAAGTTTACGCCATTCTACATTTTCACTCAAAAATCTTAATCCACATTAATTCAGTTATTGGCATCAAAATTTGCTTTAAAGTGGTTTTATTATCAACACTGAAAGACAAATATAGTTCAAGCCCTTAAACATATCAGACCTAATAACTGCAGGACAGAGAGCCCACTCACTGAACAGCTAACACCCCCCGGCACACACACACACACATAGGAAATACCTTTTTATCGAACCAGGATAACAGTCGGGCTGGGACGATATGTTTTTCTCCTGATTAGATTCTTCTACGATTTTTTTGCCAATTCGATTTAAATTGCGATTCTACGATATTGTCGATTTTCTAGATTTTTAATCAGCATTTTTAACTCCAGTGAAGCAGTTGAATGATTATGATTGTCTACTGACTATTTCAGGAACCATATTTACCCCCAATAAATACACATCACATGTAAGTCAGTTTTTAAGATTTATTCTTACATCTGAAAAAACAATTTTTTTTACATGAACTGTATATTTAAAAAAGGTGGGAGAGATAATCGAATCACAGAAGTATCACGATTCTTGTTATACAATTTTTAAAACGATTTTTAAGTTCAAACATCAATTGTTTTTTCTTTTTTTTTTCCCCAAATTTAAGAATAAATCTTAAAAACTGACCTACATGTGATGTGTATTTATTGGGGTAAATATGGTAAAATAAAAGATGAAAGATTTAAGTCCATTAATATTTTTGGAGCTTCAGTAACTCATCTCCAAATGATTAAGGAGGAATTTATTTAATTTTTTTTATTTTTATTTTAATTAAATCTATAAAAAACATTTTTGTCTGGACTGTTTTTGGTTTTATTGGACCTTCTTCCCTCTAAACTCTCTCCTGTCAGTCAGACTGTATTTCAGATTAAACCCTGTCTGTCAGTGCGTCTCTGAACCCAATGGTAAACCCGTCGGTTCGGTGAAAGTGGACCGGAGCTCAGGTTCGGCTCGAACCTCCAGCCTTTAGCCTCCGGGATGCTAACAGCTAACTGACCTCTTCTGAGCATCGAGTCCCCACAGACGGATCTGACGGTCATACTGAGCCGCTTCCTCCTCACTGATCACCGACTCTTCTTTTTCGATCATATCGATTAAGTCTCAGGGACGAAGAAACTCAGAACCGGGTTTTAAAGAGGGTTTTGGTTCGGCTGCAGATCCGACTGATTCAAACCCCGCGACTGTCCCGCTGAATGGACGCAGGATGATGACGTAGTAGGGCCAAACAAAAGAATTTTTTTTTTTTTCTTTTCTTATTTTTAATAAAATCACAACTTTTATCACAACACAAAGTCCTCATCTGGAACTGATCGATTCATCTGTCGAATAACACCCTCTATATTTTATATTCGCCATGACTCTGAGTTTGTGTTTGCAGCGCAGAAGTTTATCGTGTTTTTCTTGAAATTCAAAATAAAAAATCCAAATTACATTTTTATTGTTGTGAATATTTACAGTTAACCTCAGCCGATGAATCTAAGAAAAAAGGATTTCTGAAGAACAAATGTGATATTTTTACCACCGCAGCCTGAGAGTGTGTGTCCGGTTATTTTCCCTAAGTATGGTCTGTCAGGAAGAGGGTAACCGAGTTTCCCTTTAAATACAGTCAGGTACCGAAGGTTGAGCTCTGACAGATAAAAATCAAAGTGATGCTCTGGTCTATTGATATAATGGCCATATTAAGAAAAAAAAATTAAGACTTCGAGATGAAAGTCATTAATTTATGAGAGTAAAGTCGTAATAAAGTCCTTCCATTCTACCCTTCTGTTTAAGATGACAGTTGTTGAAATTAGAGCCATGGAGTATTTCGTGGAAATCTTCTTCAGTATATGTTTCTCAAACATGGAGATACTTCATATTTTGGCACATCAGCACCACATTATCAAGTATCATCATGATTTTATTAAGACTTTATTCTCGTAAATTAACGACTCTCGAAGTCTTGTTTTTTACCTAATGTGGCCCTACTCCGTCTTAATATTTTTATCCTCTCTTGTCATTTTATTCAAACAAAGGATTCTATGAACGTTTGTATATTTCTGCACAAAATTGTATTTCTATCGTAATCTTAACTTCACTGCAGGTTTATGTTGGCACATATTTACACTACATGCATTATGAATATGATGTGATGTCTAAATTCATATATCCTTGTGTCTGTACTACGCTTTCCCGTACCTCGGAGTGTGCCGGTGCACCTGCAAGTCAAAGCCGAGAGCATATTTCCCACAGAGCACTCTGCTCGGTTATTTCCGTGAGACGCGTACAAAAACGTAATTCGTCATGATGTCATTGTGTAAAATCCCGCCCCCTTTCCTCCGCGGAGAAGACGGTCGGCCATTTTAAGTTGGGCAGTCGTCATTTCACATCGCTACAGTAGGACGGAGAACGTCAGGACTCAATTTCATCAAATTTCTCTTACAACTTAAGTGGAGAATTGCCTACTATGAATTGAAACTCTTCCTAACATCAAACAAGTAGATCCTAGTGAAGTGACGCATAAGCCAGTAGTTTCCAGTGTCGTGTTAGTTTTTGCACCTAAATGTAGAGGAAATGGCTGTGGAAAGCATGACTGTCCATCCAAACTCCCCAACTACCAACCACGAACACAACAGTCTCCGGACTGACGAAAGGTCGAGTAATTCTACAGTCATATTTAAATGAATTTTATTTATTTGTCCTGTGCTTTGACACAAAAGCCCGGGCTTTCTTTTTCTTTTTCTGTCAAAGGGATTAAACTCGCCTTTTTGGAAAACCAGTACAAAGGTAAAGAGCGCCATGTTGACCCGACAACGACAACTGGGAGGCCAATAGCATCTGGGAGAACTTTATTCCCTCTATTCTCAAGTTATTTCTACCAACGACCAACCGACTTCGGTCGAGTTATCGGAAGAAATACCGATGAAGCTGAGCCAGTTGATCAATCAAACGTTCACCGCCATTTTAGCCAATTCATCGGGTATAAAGCTCCGGCTAACTACCAGCCCCGTTTCTGCCACTTTCACCGTTAAACTCCGTATTTTCGGAAAGTTCGTTTATTGCGTAAGTGCGACTCCTGCACGTAACTGACCGAGAATCCAAAACAGGGATTTTGGTGATAATGTGGCCCTGTGAGACTAATCTGGCCCTGTTTGAATGTAGCTATGTTAGCCTGTGGCTAATGTCACCAGGCTGCGGTTTGCCAACTGAAAAAGGCTAAGCTAACTGATGCTAACGTTTCATTTACGTTAACTCACGATTTATTTACGCCGCCGATCGTTGTTAACATGCTTATATCAATTAATCGGTCTGGATGGGCGCCAATTCACATCTATCGATTCATTTTGTGTCAACGTCCAGTAAGGAAGAGCTCCGTGTGTGTTAAGTGTTAGCACTACGCACTTAAAATGTTCACCTGTCTTTGGTCTGTCTGTCAGGTCCACGGGTAAGAACTCTTATTTTGGGTCCCAAACAACCTTTGATTATTGATTTTCCCTTCCCAAAGCCTTAAGAATAATTTATTTTCATAAATATGCTTTATGTTTATGATTAACCCTCAGTCTTTTATTAGTGTTTAAGTTTTTCTAACTCATTTGTGATGCCTGTTAATCAGCTGGTCTAAACTATGTCACTTTTTTCACAGTCGTGCCCAAACTGACTCGTTCAAAACATCCACAAGAGTCCCCAAAGTGTGTTATAACGTCTGCAAAGCATCCCAGAAGTGTTGAAGTCAAACACAAAAGTCCCTTTTCCATAGTTAACTTAGGCGATTAATCCAGTTGGCCCTACCTCCAAGTCCCAAAGACCCCTGTAGTGCCCCTTAGGAAAAAAAACAAAAAAACCTTTTTAATGGTTTTTGTTGCAAAAGTGAAGAAAGCCTGTCACAGTAAGTATTCCCCATTTTAATCACGGCCCTTTGCTTTGATAGTAGTCACAGATATGGACTCATCCACAGAGCTAATAATGTACCATACTGCATGGTAACTCCTTGAGAAGCTGTTACTGATTGACCTGTCAGGATTTTTCACACTTGTTTTCTTGTGGGATGTAAACAGAGTTTATGGAAATTTCTTTGGCGTAGTTACTGTCCATGTAGGACTTGGTCTTTCTGCACTTGGTATTCGTTGAGTTTTTGCTTGTGCAGGGTTTGATCAATACCACAAATGTGTGACTAGTAAACCACAGTTATTCCTCCTCCCAGGTCTTAAACTTCTTCAGTTGGCTAATGGATGGGAGCTTCAATGAGATGTCACTGATAGGACGTGTTATTGTCTTGTCTGAGCTTAATGAAGGCAGGGTGTAGTCTGATTATGCTGGCTGTTTGTCTGAAGAGTGCTACAGTACTGGGAGCTGGTGATGTGTGTGATTAACATCCAGACAGACCCGAGGGGCCAACAGTGTATTTCTCTAGTGAAACCTCACCATCCCTGTTCAGGACAGCCTTTCCTAACGCAGCCAAATCCCTGAACTATGAGAGAGAGAGAGAGAGAGCGCTCTGTTGTGTCAGGAAAGTTTTCCTTGTGGTGTTCGTGTGCCCTGCAGCTGTGCTGCTCATGCCAACAGTGAGGTAGAGGAGTGACTTGGCTGCTGGGATCAAACTCCAGTTTGTTGTGTTTGGCTTTAAAGTTGGTGCAGGATAAAGACCCTGTTGGAGTGAAGTATGTTAGACAGGGAGATGGGAACCCAGGAACTAATGTCCTGCAGGTTTGGGGTTTCGCTCTCCTTTAAAGGGCTGAAATCTGAACACAGAGTTTGTTGTTTACCTCTGGATGATGTTGTTTTGTGCTCTTTAACATAGAGAGGTTGGAGCTACACCAGATTTCTAATTATGATCAAACCAGGTTTGATGAAGTATCCGGACAACCAAGTTCAGTGAAACTCAGAAAAAACTGCAAATTTAAAGCATTGAATTGTGGGTAATTTCAGGATCTCCAGTGGTGGTAGAATCTGTTAGCTGAGAGGTGAGGATGAACACATCATGGAGAGAGTTTACATTATGACCAATTCAGATGGTGTTTTATCAGGATCAGCAGAGCAAACATAGAAGAGTAAGTACGCTCTCAGCATGCACACAGTTTAACAGATAATTATAAAACTTCGACAAGACTTCTGTACTATAGACTGTTTCTGGGTCACTAGAGACCTGTTTGTGAACCAGTCTGTGCAGGTGAGTCTTCTGTTAGTGTCAGAGAGATGAATCAGGATTATTCAGGGGGTGACAGTGGAACCCCAGGGGGGAGAGTGTGTGTGTGTGTGTGTGTGTGTCGAGGGTGTGGTGAGGTTCACTGTACACACACACACACACACACACACAGACGCACACACAGAGCGGCAGACATGTTCCCTCAGAGCAGGTCTGTAAACCCTCACACCTGTCCACTGACTGTATGCTCTTCAAACCGCTGAACCTCCTCCTGAGGGGTCAGTTTTAGGGCTGCGGTCTTCTCTCTGCTCACCAGGATCAGGTCTTAAGGCAGGCAGGTCCTGCCAGCCTGTTTCTGCTGTGCCTGGACCGATTTTAACGGTGCAGGGATCTGAGTTAGACCGGCCTGGACTGTGAATGAAATCACAAACGAGAGAAAATGGCCGACAGGTCAGTCTGACAGGATGTTCAAATGTTTACGGCAAATACGTTTTTACTCACAGTGCCTCACAGGAGAGTCATGTCTGAACACGCTGTGTGGGAGAATATCATCACAGAAGGGGTCTCCTCAGCCCTGTAAGGGTCTGACCTTTGACCTTGTCTGTGCATGTAGGGGCTCTTGATATCTGACTGGTGTGCCTCCTTTTATGGACATGTGTTCTGTGTTCATTTACATGTATACAGTCTGGAGTTAGAGTACATTTATAAATACACTCTTAATTATTCTCCCCTCGTGAGTTTTTGTCGGTGTCTGTAGAGCAGCAGTATATCCTGCTTCACTTTGTCTCAGTTCGGCTCACAGCTGTATTTATAGTTTCATCATGGAGGGTTTTATTTGATGAATGACATGAGTGATATAACAGACAGACACATGTACTTCATGATATTTAGAGTGTTGTTTATGGTCACGGTCGAACTCTCAGCTGTTTTGATCGCTCAGTCTTGGTTCATTGTTGGTGTTTTTAACAGACAGTGAGTTAGGAGCATTATGGACCAGCCCTTCACAGCAGTTAATACAGGGAGGTATCTAATATACAGGTAATAGTGTAGGACCTCTGGTGGTAACACACACACACACACACACACAGCTGTTCTCAAACCTCCCTCTGTGTGTTCGGTGTCTGTAAATAAAACAGCCTATTTCTCTGTCATGTTCTTCTGTAAATCCACACGGCAGAGAGTCGAGGGTGACCTCAAGTTTAACTCGTCACTGACTCTCCCTTAAAGCTGTTTTTACAGGCTGACGTGTTTAAAGGTCAAAAACTGAAAAACAGCGTCTTAAAAACGTCCTCTCCACAAATAAAACCCGCAGCTTTAGCAGCCGTTCGGGTTAAATGACGAATCGTTTTATCGTGATCGGTGAGCGCTGAAAACGAACCATGAAAACATCCATGTCCTTTTTCTGCTGCAGATGTTCTCTGATCTTCTCGTGTCGTTTTCATCTGTGAGTGTCCGACTCTTCAATCTAACATCTCACATTTTCACCAACAGGCCCGAGGATGGAGAGCTGGAGGAGGGAGAGCTGGAGGATGACGGAGGAGATGTGGGAGAGGAGGTGGACGGAGGTGCGTCTGCAGCAGGAGGAGGAGGAGGTGGTGGTGAGGGGGCTGATGAAGCAGGCGAAGGTGAAGCAGAAGGGGAAGCGGCCTCAGAGAGACCACGGCGAAGTCGAGAACGCCACGGGAGCAGCGGGTCCGATGATGAGAGGTCCCACCGCCGCAAGAGGAAGAGGAAAAAAGAGAGGGAGCGGGAGAAGAGGAGGTCCAAGAAGAAACGCAAATCCAAACACAAGGTAAGAAAGTTGGAGAACGTAGAAGTGAGATGAGACGAACCAAAACGATGAACGGAGATAAACCCGTGTGTGTGTGTGTGTGTGTGTGTGTGTGTGTGTGTGTTTCCTTCTCTCAGCGTCACGCATCCTCTGATGACGACCACTCAGACTTCAGCGACGACTCTGACTACAGTCCCAGCGAGAAGAGGAAGTACAGGGACTACAGTCCACAGTACCCCCCCTCTGTAAGTCCAAACCCGTCTTCACTCTAGAAACCCTCAGTCTCAGTGTCTTCATGAAGTCGGCTAACATGATGAACGTGTCTTCAGTCTCACGGAGGATACGGCGGCTCCAAGAAGAGCAGCTACATGAAGATGGACAAGCAGAGCTACGGAGGTTACGATGACTACGAAGAAGACAACTACGAGGGCGAGGAGGATGAAGAAATGGGCGAGGAAGATTATGACGACTTCACCAAGGAGCTCAACCAATACCGCAAGGCCAAAGAGGGAGGCGGCCGCAGCGGACGAGGTGGGTTCATCGATCAGGACCATCAGAGAGGTGTAGACCCAGTACGGGTCCACCTGAGACTTAGTCCAACAGGTGAGACCACAGAGCAGATTAAGAGCTGGATGATAATCTGGAAGGTGGAGATGAGGATCAGGAGCTTCTCAGATACCAGCAGGTTTTTTTTTTATCACGTTCTTCTCACCTTAAATTCAACCGAGACTCCTGACGGTCCAGGGTTCCTTATTGACCCCAAACCCTGAAGATCAGTCCACTAAAGTTGTAATTGATTAACCTGTGTGTCCACAGGGGGCCGAGGTCGAATGAGGGGCATGAGGGGCCGTGGAGGACTGAGAGGAGGGAGGAGAGGAAGAGGAGGGAGCAGAGGAAGAGGAGGCCGCGGTGGAAAGATGGGAGGAGACAATGACGACGGAGACGGTTATGGAGATGAGATGGAGGTGAGGGTCCGAATTCAGGTTCTAAATGAAGGTTCAAGAACTCAGTCACCAACATGTGGGTCTGTCCCGACAGTACGGGGACGAGGACTACGACAACATGGGGGACGAGGACTACGACGACTACTGCAAGGAGCTGAGTCATTACAAGAAGTCCAAAGACCGGGGCAGAGGTGAGTCTGCAGATCTGTGTGTGTGTGTGTGTGTGTGTGTGTGTGTGTGTGTGTGTGTGTGCGCGTGAACTCACGCTCTGCTCTTAAACCGTCTCAGGAGGAAAAGGTGGCCGTGGGCGGGGCAGAGGTAAAGGAGGGCGGGGCATGATCAGAGGAGGAAAAGGTCGAAACCGAGGCAGAGGAAGAGGAGACATGGGAAACGATGATGACAACAGTGGAGACATGGACAACGGGGTAAGACTCAGTCTGAAGGACTCTGGTGGAAATGAACCGTGTGATCCAGAGTGAGAAGATGATGGAGAAGGTGTGATCTTCTGTGTGTTTTAGGACGGAGGTGGAGGAGGAGACGGGCCAGGAATGGGGAGGAGGAACCAGAACGAGAAGCACCAGGATAAGAAAGGAAAGGCTATCTGCAAGTACTACATCGAGGGACGATGCACATGGGTGAGAAAGTCCAACATCAGAGTGTGGGCCTCACAGCAGGATCTAATGAACCCTGAGTGGGACCGAAGTTCTCTGAAGTCCACGTTTAATTCACCTTCACCCTTTCATCACCTACAGGGGGACCACTGTAACTTCAGCCACGACATCGAGCTGCCCAAGAAGAAGGAGCTCTGCAAGTTCTACATCACTGGATTCTGTGCAAGAGCGGACCACTGTCCGTACATGCACGATATCCTTTAACATGTTCAACTGGGAACCACTCAAACCAGTCAGAGTTATTCTTACACGTAGACCAGTGAAACCAGTCAGAGTTCTTCTCCCCCAGTGTTTGTCCTTGACTCCTGCTCACGTGAGTTCCCCTGTAAGTTGTTCCACACCACGGGGAACTGTGTGAACGGGGACGAGTGTATGTTCTCCCACGAGTCCCTCAACGATGACACCCAAGAGCTGCTGAACAAGGCAGGTTCCTCCTCACACACTCGGTCCTCTTTACTGGACCAGTACCAGTGAGTTCTGGTCTCCGTCAGTGTCGGCTGTGATCATGACTGAGCGTGTGTTTTCAGATGCTGGCTGAAGATGCTGAAGCTGGAGCTGAGGATGAGAAGGAGGTGGAGGAGCTGAAGAAGCAGGGGATCAACCCTCTCCCTAAACCCCCTCCTGGAGTTGGACTTCTCCCCACTCCTCCTAGACCGGTTCCTCTGGACAACAACACCGGACCTGTCGACTTCAGTGGGCCTGCAGCTGGGGACTTTGGGGGTCTTCCTGGACCCAACCAGGGGCCCATTTCCACCAAATGTCCCCCAGTACCAGGACAAGGGCCTGTCCCTGGGCCGAACATGTGTGCTGGACCCCCTGTCCTTGGCCCTGATGGAAGTCCCTTCCAGGGAGGACCCCCAAATCCAGGGTGTCCCCCTCCTCACATGGGCCCTCCACCTCCAGGTGGTGCAGGTGGAGGAGGCGGAGGGAAGAAGATCCCCTCGTTGTTTGAGATTAAAGTCCAGCCGACGGGACAGCTGGCTCAGAAACTGGCCGTCAGGTAAGAGGTCCAAAAAACCAAACAGACTTCTGGGGGGTCAAAGGTCACGGTCGGTGTTCGAAAGGTTCTTATGTAGACCTTCACCTGGAGGCTGTAGATGTGACCTTCAGTTCTGGTTTAACCTTCTAATGACGTCTGCAGAGTTAAAATGGAAGATAATAAAGTCAGACATGAGGAGAGAGTTAAAAACGAGGAGAGAGTTAAAAACATGAGGAGAGTTAAAAACAGTTAAAAACATGAAGAGAGTTAAAAACAGTTAAAAACATGAAGAGAGTTAAAAACATGAGAGTTAAAAACGAGGAGAGTTAAAAACATGAAGAGAGTTAAAAACAGTTAAAAACATGAAGAGAGTTAAAAACATGAGAGTTAAAAACGAGGAGAGTTAAAAACATGAAGAGAGTTAAAAACAGTTAAAAACATGAAGAGAGTTAAGAACAAGGAGAGTTAAAAACAAGGAGAGTTAAAAACAAGAAGAGAGTTAAAAACAGTTAAAAACATGAAGAGAGTTAAAAACAAGGAGAGTTAAAAACAAGGAGAGTTAAAAACAAGAAGAGAGTTAAAAACAGTTAAAAACATGAAGAGAGTTAAAAACAGTTAAAAACATGAAGAGAGTTAAAAACATGAAGAGAGTTAAAAACAGTTAAAAACATGAAGAGAGTTAAAAACAGTAAAAAACATGAAGAGAGTTAAAAACAGTTAAAAACATGAAGAGAGTTAAAAACATGAAGAGAGTTAAAATTATGAGAGTTAAAAACAGTTAAAAACATGAAGAGAGTTAAAAACATGAAGAGAGTTAAAAACAGTTAAAAACATGAAGAGAGTTAAAAACAGTTAAAAACATGAAGAGAGTTAAAAACATGAAGAGAGTTAAAAACATGAGAGTTAAAAACGAGGAGAGAGTTAAAAACATGAAGAGAGTTAAAAACAGTTAAAAACATGAAGAGAGTTAAAAACATGAAGAGAGTTAAAAACAGTTAAAAACATGAAGAGAGTTAAAAACATGAAGAGAGTTAAAAACAGTTAAAAACATGAAGAAAGTTAAAAACATGAAGAGAGTTAAAAACCTGAGGAGAGTTAAAAACAGTTAAAAACATGAAGAGAGTTAAAAACCTGAGGAGAGTTAAAAACAGTTAAAAACATGAAGAAAGTTAAAAACATGAAGAGAGTTAAAAACAGTTAAAAACATGAAGAGAGTTAAAAACATGAAGAGAGTTAAAAACAGTTAAAAACATGAGGAGAGTTAAAAACATGAAGAGAGTTAAAAACAGTTAAAAACATGAAGAGAGTTAAAAACATGAAGAGAGTTAAAAACATGAAGAGAGTTAAAAACAGTTAAAAACATAAAGAGAGTTAAAAACATGAGGAGAGTTAAAAACATGAAGAGAGTTAAAAACATGAGAGTTAAAAACATGAAGAGAGTTAAAAAACATGAGGAGAGAGTTAAAAACATGAAGAGAGTTAAAAACATGAAGAGAGTTAAAAACATGAAGAGAGTTAAAAACAGTTAAAAACATAAAGAGAGTTAAAAACATGAGGAGAGTTAAAAACATGAAGAGAGTTAAAAAACATGAGGAGAGAGTTAAAAACATGAAGAGAGTTAAAAACATGAAGAGAGTTAAAAACATGAAGAGAGTTAAAAACATGAAGAGAGTTAAAAACATGAAGAGAGTTAAAAACATGAGAGTTAAAAACATGAAGAGAGTTAAAAAACATGAGGAGAGTTAAAAACATGAAGAGAGTTAAAAAACATGAAGAGAGTTAAAAACATGAAGAGAGTTAAAAACATGAAGAGAGTTAAAAACATGAAGAGAGTTAAAAACATGAAGAGAGTTAAAAACATGAAGAGAGTTAAAAACATGAGGAGAGAGTTAAAAACATGAAGAGAGTTAAAAACATGAAGAGAGTTAAAAAACATGAGGAGAGTTAAAAACATGAAGAGAGTTAAAAACATGAAGAGAGTTAAAAACATGAAGAGAGTTAAAAAACATGAAGAGAGTTAAAAACATGAAGAGAGTTAAAAACATGAGAGTTAAAAACATGAAGAGAGTAAAAAACAGTTAAAAACACGAAGAGAGTTAAAAACATGAAGAGAGTTAAAAACATGAAGAGAGTTAAAAACAGTTAAAATTATGTGGAGAGTTAGTAACGTGACGAGTTGATACCTCTGAGGATGAACTTGGAGTTTTCTGAATTTTTAATGAGACAAAAACAGACAAACATCACCATCACTGTGAACTCTGACCTCCTTATTATCAGTGAGAGGACAGTATCTCCACAGCTTTGACCTTCTCGCTCCATCACCTCTGATGGACATGGACCCTGTGAGACCCTGTTCTGACTGAGGGTCCGGATTTAAAGGTTCTTGTTTTGGAGTCAGAACCTCTAAAACTGCTGCTTCACTTTTCCTGGTTTGACCTTCTGCTCCTCCTCCTCCTCCTCCTTCAGGGGTCAGACTCCCAGCAGCACTCAGGGCCAGACTGCAGCCCCTGGACCACAGGGAGCCCCCGGTGCACCGCCCACCCACTTCCCTTCCCCCCCAGGGATGATGTCCCCAGATATGGGACCCAACCACGGGATGAATCAGGGGATGCCCACCATGGGCCCCGGTGGTCTACCCATGATGGGAGGATTTCCATCAGGTGAAGGAGGCGCTCTGCCCCCCGGGCCTCCTCAGGGTGGAGGAAACTTCTTCAATAACTACTTCAACCAGCAGGAGGGGTCCAACATGGAGGGCGTGGTTCAGGAGGGTGAGCGTGAACTTCAGTCCACCTGGATCTCCATCAGCTCTCCTCTGACCTCCTGTACTAACCACTTCCTTTCTCCTCAGGTGACAACTACCAGGGGTTCGAGGACAGAGGAGGAGGAGCCGGGAAATTTGGCAATCAAGGAGGCGGCCAAGAGGGCTCGGCTAACGGAGCACCGACCAATCAGGGAGGGATACCTGTGCCTGACTTCCTGCCGCCAGCTCAGCGCGTCCTGTTCATGAGGATCCAACAGAAGCAGCAGGAGGAGGAGGAGAGAGCTCGCAGGATGGCGGAGGGAGGAGCAGAGAGGAGCAGAGAGGCTGAAGGTTAGTGCTTTATAGATAAACCTGTCCGGGTTCTTGGACCCGGGTCGCTGCGTCTGGTTCCTGAACGCCATCAGACTCTGACCTGAACAGGTGATGAACATGCAGGTTCACCGACGATCCCACATGACACCCTAGATATAGTTTAGAGTTTCTCAGGATCTACACCGTGTTTCTCTACGGGATTAAAACTGTTTAAAAGTTTACTCTTTAGTCGATCTATCGAGGGTTTCCAGACATTTCTACACCTGCTACAAGGTTTACAATCTAACCACAAAAACAGGTGTTTGATCAGAGACGTTTGATGGTAAATCCGCAGTGAAAACAGGATTATTGATCAGATTAATGTGATTAAAAAAAGATCACTTCCGGGTTTGACGAGCTGTTATGATGACGTCTTTTTCCGTCAAACTTTCGACCAATCACACGGTCTCATATTCTTCTTCTACTGTTCCCTTGATGGTAGTGTCCAATAAGAGACGAGAAAGTTCCCTGCTTGTCTGTAAAATCAGAAATAATGTTCCTCAATGTTTGGAAACAAGTAAAGAAGAGACTCTGAGCAGGATGATGTGGTCCTCTGTCTCATCACAGAAACAACTGTAAACGGTCAAAAACTCCTGAAGAATGAGTGTAAATATGTCAATAGTTTCTGTTGTTTGTTTGTTCCAATCCCAATATTTCTGCTCCTGATAGACTTGAGAGGATGATGTTCAGGTGAGGAAAGGCTCGGTCTCTGTAGATTCATGTGTTTATTCTAACAAAGTTCTGTTGGGATCAGTTTCAGTTTTAGTTGACTTCGATGGTTCTGGATCTTCTGTCACATTTACATCATCTTTATCCATAAACTGAATCTGAGGTCGTCCTGAAAACAAAGACGTGTTTATATGGAGCTGGGAGTTAAAGGGTTAAAACATGTCTGCTCTTTCCCAGGTGACTCAGGGAACTGGTACTCCAGTGAAGACGAGGATGGCGGCGGCAGTGTGACCTCCATCCTGAAGACCCTCCGTCAGCAGACCCAGCCTTCTCAAAAACCTGACGGACCCCCGAGTGACCCTCGCCTCCTGAAGGCCCCTCCTGCCAGCGCTCCTGCGCGCCCGGCAGACCCTCGCTTGGCTCGAGACCCTCGTCTGGCACGTGCCGCAGATTCCTCCGAGTCCGCCCACGCCATGCTCGCTCCGTCTTCTTCTTCTTCTGGACCGCCTGCAGACCCCAGGTTGGCCCGGCTGGCCGCTGCCTCGTCCCAGGGTCCTCCTGCCCCTAAATCAGAACCTCCTCTGGTCTACAAGCCCCCCCCTCTCACGGCCCCGCCTGCAGAGGAGGAGGAGACGGAGCGAGTTCTGCGGGACAAGCCGGTACCGATCCCTCTGGACCCGCTCATGGGTATGGCTCTGAGGGACCCCCGCTCTCAGCTGCAGCAGTTCAGTCACATTAAGAAGGACATCGTCCTCCACATGCCGGCCTTCATCAAGACCGTCACCTGGTCCCCTGAAGACCTCCTTCCTCTCCCCATCCCAAAGCAGGACCTCCTCCCCCTCCCTCCAGGCATCCCTCCGGTCCCCTCGGTGGATTCACGCCTCTCTCGCGCTCCGCAGCCCCCCCCGGTCCAGCCTCCTCTGGACCCCCCTGCCTCCTCCTCGTCCTCGTCTCTGCCGGACTTTGAGCTCCTGTCTCGAATCCTGAAGACCGTGAACTCCAGCCCGTCTCAGACCCCCTCCCCTCCTCTTTTACCTCCCGCTGCTCCCCCTGGACCCCTGCTGGGCCCGCCCCCCTCGATGCCTCCTGTAGAAAAACCCGTAGACCCCCGTATGGCCCGTAAAGTCCCCACAGACCCCCGTCTCCAGCCCCAGAAGTCGGCCCTGAAGCCGCCCTCTGACCCCCCCACAGCTCCTCCTGTCACCTCCATCTCCTCAGTAACCACCTCTAGCTCCTCCCCTCCCGCCATCGCTCCTTATGACCCCCGGCTGCTCTCCACTGGGGGGGCGGGGCGCAGTGTGGGCTCAGGGTCACCAGGGGGAGCCAGTGTTCTGAGCAGCATCAGTCTGTATGACCCCAGGACTAATAAACCGGGTAGTCCTGGTACCAGCAGTGGTTCTAACAACTCCCCCAACTCAGCCAGTACAGACCCCAAACCCAGTGACCCCCCAACCAGTAAACCCAAGTCCAAGGAGCCCCTGTTTGTCCGCAAGTCCGCCTTGGACCAACCCGAGCCTGAGAAGAGCTCAGAGGGGGGGACGGACCGGTACAACAGCTACAACAGACCCCGACCCAAACCGGCCCCCTCGCCCAACTCCACGGTCCAGGGGGGGGCCGGGGGGGCCGCGGCTGGAGGTCAGGGGGCTGCAGGAGCTGCTGGAGATCAGGGTCCCTCCGGGGTCCACAATCTACCCGTGTCGTCTTTATTCGGGGTGGCCAAACAGGCAGCAAAGCCTGCTGGGACAAGTAGTCCGTTCGGAGGCAGCAGCCCGGTCCAGACGGACCAGACCGCCACCGAGCAGGACAACGCCTCCCTGAAGGACGTTTTCAAAGGGTTCGACCCCACAGCCTCGCCCTTCTGTCAGTGACCCCCCAACCCTGAACTCTGAGGGAGTTTTTACACGAGTGAGGAGAGAGAGAGAGAGAGAGAGAGAGAGAGAGAGAGAGAGAGAGAGAGAGAGAGAGAGAGAGAGAGAGAGAGAGAGAGAGAGACTGCACTGAGAACACACACACACACACACACACACACACACACACAGTGGGGGGGCGGGGTCAGGGTTCAGAGTAAATTTTAAACAGACTCGTGGGTCGTTTATAAACCTGGTTCCTCTCTCTGCTGGACAGTCCGTCACACAGCAGCTTCGTTCATGAGGCGTCCACCCGTGACCTCCTCCTCCTCCGCCCGCCGTCTGTCCTCGCTCTCCTCACCTTTAAACTGGTCGTCTCTGATTGGACGCTCAGAGCTGATGATGTTCTGGCCGTGACAGGAAGTAGCGTTGGCGGTGTTTGTTAGTGATGAGCGCTGCAGTCGACCACAGAAACCAACATGTCTGCCTTTGTGTCCCACATTTCTGTTCTTGTTTCTTTGTTCAGAACTAAAGTAAATTTTTTATCTCGATGCGTCATGTCGTCACACTTTCTGCACAAACTTCCTCAAATCTCTCTTCTTCTTCTTTTTCCTCTTTCTAGTATTTATTATTTTTCTACTTCTTTGCACTGACGCCGCCGCCGCCGCCGCCTCGTGTTCTTGGAGGGCGGACTTTATGGTTTTAACGTGTTCACACCTGGTTCGGACCCCTCACAGCCTCAGGTGAAGGTCAAATCAGAAATGAGGGTTTGAATGTTTGGTGACCGAGGAGCGTTCAGAGTTTCATCTACGTTCTTCTGTTCGGGTCTGAGTCAGGAAACCGCGTCTGACCTTTGACCGGGTCAGCTCTTCACAGAACTGAATCCAGACTGAAGGTCTCTGTTGGTGGTTGGAGGACGTGTTTGCGTCCTCGTTCAGGAGCTTCTCGCTTTAACGGCTGGTGTGACAATCTTTAACCTCGACTTGGACCTAAAACTTCGCTCACACACGAAATCTCTGACCGCTGCTGTCCGCCTGAGCGCCGCCTTTAGACGACCATGTGACCGAACTTTGGGACTCCTCAAACACAGACTGAACAGGGTCATCACGGCGCTCATGTCCCCGTCTTCAGCTCGCTCCTCCTTCAGCTGTTGGAGTCAGGAGGAGGCGCAGGTTCATGGTTGGTTTCAGGAGAGTGTGTGTGTGTGTGTGTGTGTGTGTGTGTGTGTGTGTGTGTGTGTGTGTGTGTGTGTGTGTGTGTGTGTGTGTGTGTGTGTGTGTGTGTGTGTGTGTGTGAGAGTGAGGCTGCGTTTGTATAAATGTTGATCATTTTAATTTATTTTTATACAGCAGTGAGTTAAACTTCTGGAGGTTTTTGAACAGAATCATTTTATATACGAGGAGGAGGATGATGATGATGATGAGGATGATGATGATGATGATGATGAGGAGGAGGAGATACCTGCTCACCTGGGCGGGACAGAGGCCGCCTGGTTCTGAGAGAGAAAGAGAGAGAGAGGACAGAGACAGAGATTATTTTTTTATTTAGTTTGTGTAAAAAGATTAAAAACTAACTTCAGATTGACGGTCGATCCTCCGCTGATGAAGAGCTGCTGAGAGTCTGAGACGTCAGGTGGATTCGCGGGTTCGTCGTTTTCTTTACGGCTTCTTCTTCTTCTTCTTCTTTGTTGTTTTATACGTTTGTTTTTTTTTCTTGCTCTGTAAATCGACCAGAATCTGTGGAGGAGTTTTCTAACTGTTGACTGTAGGTGAGGATGTCAAAGTATTGAAATAAAGTTGATACAACATCAGACGCCCTAACCTGGTTTTCACTCATTCATGTTAAAAAAAAAGAGGTTTAACTTTAGTGGAAATAATCAGTCAGAGGAGGAGAGAAGACGTCAGACTGGAGATACACTTTAATATATATAATTTACAACCTAATTAAAGCGTTTTAACACCTTTTCTAACAAAGTATGATCGTCGATGTTTCTACACAGATGTCTCTCTAACTGTTTTTCTGCCAAAGCTCGTTGTATATTATATTTATCATGTTTTTATTTTAACCTGCTCAAATAAACAAACTAAACTTAGACTAATAACGGCTGACACTGGTGTGAGAGCTTCTGTGTTCATGTCACGGTCATACAGTTTAGAAGTCAGAGGATCGACTTGTAATAAAACCAAACAGAGACGAGGATGAACGGTGAAAACATGATTGATCTTTAAAATTAGAAACTTTTCAGCACCTCATGAACCAATCAGAGGAGACCGTGACAGGTGAGTGACACTGATCAGCAGGTCAGAACTCAAACGTTTATTAAACACTTGTGTTTCTGTGTTTTCAGATGAAAATCTGGATTAAAACGTCTTTTCTCGGTGTTGTTGTTTGTGTGTTTCCATGGTAACGGCAGCAGCAGTGAAGGACGTGAATCCTCGGTGTCTCTCATCATCTCGAGTTCGCTCTCTGATTCTGTTCCCGTGTCGTTCCTGCAGCTGAACTGGGACTGCAGGACGGTTCATGTTCCTGGTTCTGTAAATCTGGACGGTTGAGGCGGGTCGGCGCCGTGGTCACTGACTGACCTTTCCCTGCAGTGACTGTCTCCATCTTCACCTCCTGGTCTGTTGTTGGTCTCCTGGTTTGATGAATGTCTCTCAGTCCTCACGTCTTCGTCCCTCACAGACGCTCCTGTCACACCTTCTCTGAAACTCTTCCTCTCCATCTTTAGACCCTCGGGGATCAGCGCCGCAGCAACACGCCGCCTGTTTCCTGGTTCAGAACGATCCTGTGGTGATTCACTTCCTGTTCCCCTCCCATCCTGCAGCTCTGGCTCCAGGAAGACCAACAATTCATCCAGGACCTCAAAGGTTTCCTATCACACACACACACACACACACACACACATGCACACACACACACACATACACATATTGTCTTTGTTGTCTATCACTGATGTCTAAAAAGTAGAGACATGGGGGGGGGACAGGGACACAAACAGACAAACTGTTGATTTATATGAAGTGCTCTGTTATTTATACAGTATATATAAATATATATAATATTACACTTATATTTTGACCCTCTTAGACCTACTTCCTGGTGTTAAACGTGTTAATTTCCTTTTTTCTTTTTAGACTTTCAAACATTTCAACCTTCTTTAAATGATAATAAAAAACTTTAATGATTCAGACGTAACGATCAAAATTAATCAGGAAATGATTGAAACTGTTGGTGTCTCTCCTGAAGGTTTTTCCTTCATTTTATTCCAGTTCTTCTTTAAAACGCTGAGATTAGATCTGAGATTCTGGGTCCTGAAGGAGACCTGACCCTGTCTCGGTCTGCTGTGGTCTGAGTCCTGATAACAGGGTCTGAGGGTCTCTCAGGTGTTTGGGAGTCCCTGTTCTGGTCCTGGTGTTCCTTCCCCGTATCTCTGCTCACTAATCTGCTTAGTTCCTCGCTGTGGTGAATGTAAATATAGAAGTTCTGATCCTCTTACAGGAGGACTTGGACCAGGATTTGGAGACTCACAGCCTGTCAGCTGCAGTTCTGTTTCTGTGGTTTAGGGGGCGCTGTGTGTGCTGACTCCGCCTCTGTTGGCCTCTCTGTGTCCTGGAGACTGAAGCTTCACAAACTCAGAAACACTGAGAAAGAAAATAAAGAAAATAAGAAAATTAAGAAAATAAAGAAACAAAGAAAATAAAGAAAAAAAGAAAACAAAGGAAACAAAGAAAATTAAAACTTAAAGAAAATTCAAAAATAAAGAAAAAAAAAATAAAGAAAAAAAAAAAATAAAGAAAATAAAAAATAAAGAAAATAAAAAAATAAAGAAAATAAAGGAAATAAAGAAAATAAAGGAAATAAAGAAAATAAAGAAAATAAAAAAATTAAGAAAATAAAGAAAATTAAAACTTGAAGAAAATTCAAAAATAAAGAAAAAATAAATAAAGAAAATAAAAAATAAAAAAATAAAGATAAAGAAAATAAAAAGAAAATTCAAAAATAAAGAAAAAATTAAATAAAGAAAATAAAGAAAAAAGAGAAAATAAACAAAGAAAATAAAAAAAATAAAGAAAATTAAAAAATAAAAAAATTAAGAAAATAAAGAAAATTAAAAAATAAAAAACAAAGAAAATTCAAAAATAAAGAAAAATTAAATAAAGAAAATAAAAAAAATAAAGAAAATAAAGAAAATTAAAAAATAAAGAAACAAACAAAACAAAGAGCTCTTTTACCCGACAACGATCAGCTCGGCGTTTGTCTTCTTCAGTGTCAAACAGGAAACTCAAACATCCATCAGACGTTTTTTTCTGTTTGTCTCAGATTCAGATGTGATGAGACCGTCTTTGAGACTCTGATGTCCTCGTTGTCTTATCGTGTTGGAGACATGAACACAGTGAAGCTCAAAAACACACCATCACTTATCTGCGGTCCGTGTTTGACCTTCTTCTTCTTCATCTTCATCAGTCAGGACTGTGAGTGCTGCAGCTGATACCAACGCCGCCGTCACTGTTATGACCTCATCTGTTAACTGAGGATGACCTCACGTATCAGCTGATGGGTCATGACCATGAAGACTCAAATACCTGCAGTTACAAACACACCTGTGCATACGTTCACCTGTGCAGACGTTCACCTCAGAGTGATTCAACACGTTCATTTACAGCTGAACTTTGACCTCCTGTTTGTTTGTTTTCCTCATAATCTAATCCGAGCGAGCTCACTGTCCCGTAAACATCAGTTTGTTAGGAGACCTTCAGTCTGAGAGATAGAAACCTCGGGACAGTCAGTCTGTGAAAACATCTCAAAGTCTTCAGAAGGACGTTTGAGCGTGGAGACGCTGACGAACATGAGCGCGGTTTACAGCAGAGCGTCAGTATACACTCGATAAAGACTGAGTTTGAAGAATTAAAGTATAAAATAAAACACAGAAGTTCAACTCTGAGGAGAAAGTCAAAGCTGTGTAAAGACGAAGAACCGAACACTGAGACGGTTTTAGAGGAGATGGTGTCAGGAGGTCACCACAGAGAAGGTCATCAGAAGTTTGGGCTCCACAAATCTATTACTAAATAATCATTGATTATCTGTTGACACTCCTGATCACTGAAGCCGGTGATGAGGACGAATCATTGACTAATATGAGGAAATACTTTCTCATGGTCGAACCTCGAAGATCAGACCACAACAGTGTCTACAGAGACTCTGAGAACAAACGAGGAGTGTCCTTCAGCTGAGGGAGAACAAACTGACATCAGGGCGGTGGTATGTAGGTCCACATGAGAGAGAGGGAGAGAGGGGGGGAGAGAAAGAGAGCGAGAGACAGAGAGAGAGAGAGAGAGGGAGAGAGAGAGAGAGAGAGAGAGAGGGGCCTTTGTGAGAGTGAGAGTGAGGGGACGAGAGCGTCAGTGTACCACCACACAATCCACAGTGTGTGTGTGTGTGTGTGTGTGTGTGTGTGTGTGTGTGTGTGTGTGTGTGTGTGTGTGTGTGTGTGTGTGTGTGTGGGCTGGACTCCTCATTTCAATCATTCGACTGTTGAACCACAGACCAGTATCCGTGTGTTCCCACTACAGATCCATCTGGTGTCTGTTTGTCTCTTCATGTGTGTGCAGCATCTACACAGTCAGGTCTGAAGATCTAGGTCCAGGTAGGAAGACTCACCTGTCCTGTTAAAACCGTCTCAGACTGTGTGAGCGAGAGATCTCAGTGGAAGGACCACAAAACCTCAGAGCTCTAAAACAGATCAGAAGATTTCTGAAAGAGTTCCCCAAACCCATGTAGACCACACCTCCCAAGGTCTCCAAGTGTTCCAGCAGACTTCTGATGAGGTTCTCAGAGTTCAACAGTTATCACTAAACCCTCAGACACAGACCTAACCGAGCTTTAAAACAGAGCTCAGACAGACTTTTATAATAGTTCTAACAACTGGACTCACTTGGGGTTCTTGAAGAGTTCTAGAGTTCTGACAGAGCCCTAAAGAAGGTCTAACAAAGCTCTCAAAGACTACAAACCAGGTTCTAACAGGGTTCCTCGAGAGCTCCAAAGAGTCAAAAAGAGTTCTTAGCCCCTCCAGGAGGAGTATGAGCCCACATAGTTCAGGTCTTTAATATCAGAATCATCCTTCAGAACAACAACAACAACAACAACAACAACAACAACAACAACAACAACAACAACAACAACAACAACCACAACAACAACAACAACCACAACAACAACAACAACCACAACAACAACAACAACAACAACCACAACAACAACAACCACAACAACAACAACAACAACAACAACAACCACAACAACAACAACAACAACAACAACAACCACAACAACAACAACAACAACAACAACAACAACAACAACAACCACCATCACCTTCTCAGAAACGCAAACATGTCTGTTCCTCGTTTGTCCTTTCTGTGCTGCCGTAGAAATCTGTCTGTGCACGACGTCAGTGAACAAAAACAAGAGGACTTTATATTCAAATACAGAAATATCATTATTATATTATTATATTATTATTATTATATTATTATTATATCATTATTATATTATAATAATATTATTATTATATTATTATTATATCATTATTATATCATTATTATATCATTATTATATTATTATTATATCATTATTATATCATTATTATATCATTATTATATCATTATTATATTATTATTATATCATTATTATATTATTATTATATCATTATAATATAATTATTACATCATTATTATATTATTATTATATCATTATTATATTATTATCATTATATTATTATTATATTATTATAATAATGTGATGTTTCATGTCCGTCCTCTTCTCCTGCGTCGGTCAAATCTCTGTTTTCAGTTGTTGTTGTAGTTTAGTGATCACAGACCTCCTCGGATGGACTGACCCTCCTGTGGTGGTCTGTGTTCAGGGTTCAGGTTCAGTCTGTTATGTAATGACCGAGGAGGACATGGACTGACAGACGAGTGTTCAGGGAAACACGTGTGGTCCGGTCCGGTCCGGTCCTTTGTGTGGAGGATCACACTGTTTATCTCTGTCAGCCTGAGAGTCTGGGACTGACACACACACACACACACACACACACACACACACACACACTGCTATTTCCTGTCCTGGAGAAAGAATTCCAGCCGTCACCGCTCTCATCCTGGGAAGACTCCTCCTTTCCTTTCCTTCTTTCCTGTCCTTCGTTCCCTCGGTGTCTCTCTGTCCGTTGGTCTGAGGTTACTTTAGTTCAAGTCTATGTTCTCCTCCTGGTTCCATGGTTCCGGTCCTCGCCCTGGTCCGTTTCTCCTCCGTTTCTCCTCCTCACGCTCCTCTCTGTTCACAAACGTTTCTGTGATTTCCTCTTCAGAGTAAACAAACACTTGAGTCTGACTCCAGGGTCCAGACTCTGAGTCTGAGTCTGAGTCTGAGTCTGAGTCTGCTCTCAAACTGTCTCCCTTTTATAAGAAACTCTGAACTGAGAGTTAAAGTGGTTCTGTTGGTTCTGTTGGTTCTGTTGGTCCTGCTGTGTATTTTCGGACTGTAAACATGGTCAGACGGGTCCATGAGAGTCGGACTCTGTTTCCTGCAGTAATCATCTCTCCTGTTGCATAACTTGTTTTTCTTATTAATGTTTTTCCCTGTTATGAAGTTCAGAGAATAAACACGTGGACCGTGTGAGTCCTGATCCGTTTGTACGGTGGCCGAGAACGGTGCAGATAAAAAAAGAAAAGGCACAACGGACGTTCATGATGCAAAAAAAAAAGTGTCGACTTCTGTCACTTCTGTCACTTCTGTCACTTCTGTTCAGTAACTTCTGTTGTGACTTTGTCTTCATGTTATTCCCTGAATGTTGATTGGATGTTTCTTTGAGTTCGGCTCAGAACGACTCAGTAAACGATGAAAATCGATCCTCATTTTTCTGCAGGACTGATCGACCAGCATGAGGGACTCAGACCCTTTTAGACAGCATCATTAGAGCTAACATGAAGGCTGATATTTGTGCTGATGTTTATATTCATATTAATGCTGATATCACAGTCAGGATCTGCTGAATCCAGCTGACCACATCACCCCTCACCTCTGTGTCAGCAAAGTCTACACCAACAACTCCTAAACCAAAACCCCATCCTGAGCTTCAGTACGACCTCCCAGCACCTTCATCCCTAACAACAACAACAACACGACAACAACACACACACACACACACACACACACACACACACACACGTCTGGACTCTCCCTGTTGTGGTCTTTGTTTCTGGACTCCATGTTCAGATAAACTCAGGGTTATAATTCTGAATGACCTTCAGCTGACTGTGGTCGCCCGTCAATCAGTCTGTCAGTATACCCCCCTCACACACACACACACACACACACAAACACACACACACGCACACACACACACACACACACACACACGTTCCCAGAGACTCCAACATCAACATCTTCACTTCCTGTTGTTGAGCGACTGAACCAACCACCGGATAAAATTAAAAGTGACCGTGGTTGGCATGTTCCAAAACACTTACCCACTCTAACAAACAACACACACACTTACACACAGACACACACTTACACACAGACAAACACACACACATTTTACTACACACCGTTCCTCCACCACAGTGTTTCACAGAGATAAAGACCGGAGAGAGTTTAGAGCTTTCCATCTGCCAAGTTTCCCACTGTTCCCGAAAAACCTGATGCTTTAGCAAACACACACACACACACACACACACACACACACACACACACACACACACACACACACACACACACACACACACACACACACACACACACACCTTGTCACTCCTGGAAGCTCTCCAGAATAAGCGAAGCTCGACTTGGATGTTTGTTGTTTTAGTAGTTTGGCTGAAGTTCCCAGGTTGACTGTGTCACTTACACACACACACACACACACACACACACACATATATATATATATATATATATATATAACCACATATGTTTGTACTGTACACTGTCCCCTTTAATGAGACGCACAGACCGTGACCTTTGACCTTTGAGCCTTGACTAACAGAAAAGCTTGTTAGAGGGAACACATGTATTTATTTTATATATTCATAATTATGTATTTTTAATTGTGTTTATATATTATATTTATAATTATATATTTATATTTATCTGTATTTATTTTATATATTTATTATTATATATTTATATGTTATTGTATTTTTATTACATATTTATTATTATATAATAATAATAATCTGTATTTATATTATATATTCATAATAATATATTTATATTTATCTGTATTTATTTTATATATTTATTATAATATATTTATATTTATCTGTATTTATTTTATATATTTATTATAATATATTTATATTTATCTGTATTTATTTTATATATTCATTATTATATATTTATATGTTATTGTATTTTTCTTCCTGCAGAGCCTGATGAGGTTTTATTGATGAATCTTTAGAGAATCGTGTTTTCTGGGCAGACTGTAGGCCCAAAGTTAGTCTTTATAAAATGGTGATTTGTACTTGATTTGAGCTGCAGGGGCGTGTCTAGAAGAGGTGGTCAGAGGCAGCGTGGACCCCCCAGGGGCCAAGACCTTCAGGTCTGAGCGGCTCCTCTGTGACAGCAGGTTAGTTCATGATCATTAAAAAACCTTTTCTTTAAAATGGTGAGAAATAAAACTTTATATTTCTGTTATTAGAGAGGAGACACTAACGGTTATTACAGCTCATGTTTGATCATGTTTGTTATTTTAAACCTTTGAGACTCGTTTATACATTTTTAATTTCAGGAGATTTAAATAAACTGAACTTTAAACATGAAAACAGAAGAACTGTTACACAGTTACTCTGCAGTAAAGAGGCAAAGTGAGCGTGTGCAGTAACCACGTCCCTCCTTCTTTCTGTTCAGATCTGCAGAACTCGGACCCCGGGTTCAGACTGAGGCCCTGGTCCTGGTCCTGGTTCAGACTGAGGCCCTGGTCCTGGTTCAGACTGAGGCCCTGGTCCTGGTTCAGACTCAGAGATAAGTCCGGACCTCCGGCCCCCTCCCTTCCTCTCTTTCTCTGGTTTTGTCTATTTCTGAGTGTTTGTTCCAGGTGGGCGGGGACTCTGACCTTCAGAGTGACCCCTGAGCCCTGACAGGGGGGGGGGGATTGTGGGAACGGAAGGAGGTCAGAGAGGCTGGAGGATCAGCCTGAGGGGGGGGGGGGGTCTGTGGACCAGGTCTACACTGTAGGACCTGGTAGAAGGTCTGGCTCTCTGCTCCTCTATGGGGTTACACTCTTCACTGTCTTTGTGGTTGTGGGCGGGGTCAGAGGGTCTGTTCAGACTCCACCCACTCTCACTCCGAGTCTGTGAGGCTTCAGGTCGGTCCTGCTTTAAAAAGAGAGAGAGAGGGATCCATGCTAGACCTCCACCCCCCCCCAATAAAGTCCAGACTGGGCTGATCCAAACAGGGACACTGACGTGTGACATCACCCCGCCAAACCACATCACTGACCCCGCCCTGTTATATAGCTCCGCCCTCTTATATAACTCTACTATAAAATGTCTCAGATCTGCTGAGTCAGGAGGACGGGCGGGTCGGTGGTTCAGAGGAGGAGGGTTTCTGGGTTCCTTCATGACCCCGTGACCTCTGTGGCGGTCTCCAGTGTCGCTGCTGCGTGATGATGATGATGATGATGATGATAAACTCTCCTGGATGATGATTGGCGGTGACTCAGCGGCGTGTTGCTTCATGATCTCTGTCCTTGTGAAATGTTTGAGCCGCTGAGTCTCAGAGGGAAGGAGACAAACTCCACCTGTCTGAGTGAGACTCTTATGTAAGACCGTCCTCTGAGGACGGGTCGGGTCCAGCTGTGCTTATTCAATTTTAAAAAGCTTTATTGGCACGACTGTTTGTACAATATTAACGAAGCATTTCAATAATACAACAACAACAACAACAACAACGATAATGATGATGATGATGATGATGAAACTCTTCTTCTCACACAGAAAAGTCGGTAACAGAGACGGACCCTCAGACCGCCCCCCCACCTGGTCTCACATTAACTCTGGTCTCCCTGGAGGTCTCAGCGGGGGGCTTCACCTGGGGGTCTGGAGTCTGTGAGAGGGATCATGAAGTGGACCCGCCTCACTCTGCGATGATTACATCTTGATTTACTTAGGTGATGTCATCTGTGCGTGTGTGTGTGTGTGTGTGTGTGTGTCGGTGTGTGTGCGTGTCTGTGTGTGTGTGTGTCTGTGTGTCAGGGTGATATAACCTCGTCTCTCAGAGGGTTGGTGTGGCTCTTATCTAGTTTATACATTCCTCATGGCTTCAAACACACAGAGTGACAGTGTGAATGTGTGTGTGTGTGTGTGTGTGTGTGTGTGTGTGTGTGTGTGTGTGTGTGTGTGTGTGTGTGTGTGTGTGTGTGTGTGTGTGTCACAATCACTCTCGGGTGGATGAGTAAAGTGGGAGTGGGTTTCATTTGCCTCTCAGTCGTCCCTCAGTAAACCTGATGTGTCGGCGCTCTCAGATCCTCGTCACACGGCGGTAATTATTAATTATTAATTATTAATTATTCCCTCTGCTGGTTCTTCTGGGGTCGCTGTGATGTTCCTCCAAACTAAACCAGCAGAAAAAATCTAAAAGTCGAATTATTCCCTGAAAATCTGCGACTTTATTAACCCTGTGGAGAGAAAACAGACACACCAGTGTTTCTCTGACTGAGCAGATCCTGCTGCTGATAAAACGGATGGTTGTTACTCAACGTCCAAACGGCAGATTTAGGGAACAACAAAGTGTTTTCAACTCTTCTGTCTGTTCATCTGTGTGTGTGTCTGTCTGTGTCTGTGTGTGTGTCTGTGTGTGTTTGTCTGTCTGTGGTTCTGTCTGTTGCTCATCCAAAGACTTGGGAGTTCTTACCTGCCTCCTCCTGTCTGAGCTCAGCAGCTCTCTGATTGGCTGAGGTTCTCAGGTGTTCAGAAAACAGAATCTCAGCAGATGAAACTATAATGTAGATAAAAGAGTTAAATCTCACAAATATCACCTGATGATCTTTTCTAATTTAACCTTTTATTGATTCGATTGTTCTTCTGCTCAGTTTTGTTATTTTGTTTATCATAATTTTTACCATCATTATTATTTTATTATCATTATAATTTCGTCTTTTTATATTTACTATCCTGTGTCCTGCTTTTTCATTACATTTCTTTTTCTGACCTGTTTTATCTTTTATTTTGGTCTCAGTTTAATCTGGTGAACTGACCTTTATTGACCTTTATTGACCTTTATTGTCCTCTCACCTGTCCTCTCACCTGCAGATCTGCTGTTTTTTGTTGGTTTTGGTCTTAAACTGGTTTTTGGAGACGCTGAGGAGAATACCGGAAACTGAAAGTGATTCTTTCAAAATAAAAGCATGCACGTCTATATGACAGTGTGATACTAACATCAGATCTCTGCATCAATAAAACTATTGATTTGTTTTGTTTATTATTCTAATGTTGAAGATCTTAACTTTGACTTTATTTTCTTTGTTGTTTCCGGATTTAATGACTCTGATTAAATTTAACTTTAAAGGATTTTTTCAGCTTTCTTATGTTAAATAATATTAATGTTTCATGTTCTTAAATTTAATTTTTAATAGAAATAAAGAAGAAAAAATGAACTAAAACTGTTGACGGTTTAATTTCAGCAGGGACATGTGAATAAAACCTCTTTACTCATCAGTCTCTTAATCTGAAAATCCTAACCGGAAGTCCTCTGTGCCTCCTCCTCCTCCAGAGGGGCAGATCCCTGATCTGAGCTGGACCGTCTCAGTCCAGATCTCTCCAGACTCTCTAAGAGGTTTATGTCCTCTGTGTCTCCGGACAAACTTCAGGAGGACAAACTCGGAGTTTTATTTTGAAGGTAAAGATCATATTTAAAGTTTTATTTTGAAGGACCTGGTTTATTTGTTTGTTTTCATGTGTTAGAACTGTTGTGGTGGTTTAGGGGGGCTGTCGTTGGTCTGTGTACCTGTTAGAGTCTGCTGGGACTCTTTACTGGACTGACCCCCCCTCCGGTCTGAGGTCTTCAGTCTGAAGGAAAGTCCTCCATGGTGGTTCTCAGAGTCCTCAGATGTTGAACTCTTAGAGTCTCTGTATGAAGATCTGATCCACATGAACAACATGTTCCCTGGTGGTCCCTGTGGACTCAGGTCCTTCAGGGTTTTAGTCTGCTCCTGGTTTCCTCCGGGCTGTGGGGTCAGGAGGTTCTGGTTCTGGGTTCTGGTTCTGTTGGGGACATTTTCAGATGCAGCTGAAGTTCTGATCAAGTTTTTAGGGGAGACCGGGTACGTTGAGACACCACCCACTGTTTCTTGTAAACGTCAAAGAAATTGATCATGTGACCAACATGAGGTCATTATTCATGGTTTTACAAATAGGGGAGACCGGGTACAGTTGAGCCAAAGGGTAAATTAGAATCAGTCCTGATGGTCTGGGGATCATTAGAGTCCATGTCTGTGAAGGCTCCATCAATGCTGAACTAGATCTACAGGTTCAGGAGCATCAGGACTCTGGAGTTGGAGTCACAGCATGGTCTGAAGATCACTGACCTGTCCGGAGGTCTGATGGATCCAAATCCAACACTCTTTTGGAAAGGACAGCTGGACTTCGTTGAGACGTTTTCGCCTCGTCTCAACTAAGTCCAGTTGTCTTTTCAACGAAGATCTGTAGATCATAGATGCCTCATCCTCAGTTCTGTTTACACTCGTTCTGTCGGCACGCTCTCTTCGTTTGGGCATGTGAACGTTATTTGAGGGCGTGGAGCGTCTGCCTCACAGCCAATCAGGTTAGAGGAGGTGGAGAACGACTTTGTTTACAGTCAGAATGAGCTTAAAAATCTGAAGAGACATCCCAGAGAATCCCTGATAATCCCAAAGGTCATCAATAACCAATATCTATTAGGAAAGAGTTGTCTGGAAATCATAGATGCTGCATCCTCATTCTTTGTCCTGCTCTCCTCTGAAGATGACAGTTCTGTTTACTCTCATTCTGATGAAGAAGAACTTCCTGAAATATCTGCAGAGACACGAGTCAGAGACTAAACTAGGACTGACCTGATGGACTGATCCGGAAACACGGATCATCTTAACCCGCTCTCCCCTATGAGGACAGATGTTTGATTTTTCACGTCCATGTGGGACATTCAGGGGTTTCAGGATGTGACTCAGAGAACAGCAGGAGGAGGAGGAGGAGGAGAAGTTACCTGAAGATCTCCAGGAATAACCTCCTCTCAGCAGGGGGGAGACCGTGTCCTGCTGCTGCTTCCCCTCAGAGTCTCAGATCTGCATGAGGCCCTCTTTGGACCGGGACATGGTTCTGTTATTGGGGGGGGTTCAGATCTGTGCAGGCGGCACGTGAGCTGAGGTTCGGTCACGGAATAGTCCTTTATTATTAGCCTGATTGAAAATAGCTGAGCTGTATCTGGATTAGACTCTGATCAGTCCGCCGGTGAGACTCCAGGAGGATGATCTCAGCCTGCCCTTATATAACACACACACACACACACACACACACACACACACGCACACACACACACGTGCACAGAGGGAGTGAACTGGTTGGACCTGATCTTTGTTTATGTCCTTGGTTCTGGTCTGTGGTTCGAGAAAATCAAGTCTTTTTATACTTTAATTTTTCTCTCATTAAAACTTCGTCTCAGCTGAGAGTCACTCGGTGTTTTCATGAACCGAGAGTCTCTGAGCGTCAGTCTGAGCAGGAAGGAGAGAAACTAAAAACCACAGCAGAGTCTGAGCGGGAAAACCAAAATCAGATTAACCTTTTTATACTCCGAACAAACGGATTAACAGTCAAACCATCGGCTTTGACAACGAGAGAGAGAGAGAGAGAGAGAGAGAGAGAGAGAGAGAGAGAGAGAGAGAGAGAGAGAGAGAGAGGGAGAGAGAGAGAGAGAGAGAGAGGGAGAGAGAGAGAGGGAGAGAGAGAGAGAGAGAGGGAGAGACAGAGAGAGATTTTTTTGATTTTTCAAAACAACTTTATTCAAGTCATTTTTTCAACAACAACAATCAGCATCATATATATATATTTATATATATATACACATATTTTAAATAAAAACAATAAATAAAACCAGATCAGACCAGCTGATCTGAAAACTCCAGTCCACCATCTTTAACTGAGCACAGTACTCCACCATGGGTCCATGTTTGATAAAACCGCAGCATGTTCTGCATTTCTCTGTAGTACTTGAAGTCAATCAGAATCCTCGCTTTGATGGTTCTGCTCAGCAGCAGCACCGGGTCACAGTCCACACCGTCCTCCACTTTCAACTTCCTGCTCATGTAGATCGCCAATTTTGATTGACCCAGCACAAAGTTCAACATTTGGCATTTTTCTTTTTGAGCTCTTTTGTATTTAAAACCCAGAATGAATGTCTTAAAAGAAAACACCTCGTCTGCTCTCCTGAACACACATTCCATCAGTTTGAACAGAGGAGCGAGGCGAGGACACTCAGTGAAGCAGTGGATGATGGTCTCCACTGCTCCACAGAACGGACAGTTGTTCTGGACTGCTGAGTTCATGATGGAAATAAAAGAGTTTACAGCTAAAATCCCATAAATTAGTCTCCACTGGAGGTCAGCCACCCTCTTGGAGAGTGGAGGCTTGTACAGGCTCCTCCACTCAGCCTGGACCTTGTCCCCCAGGACCAGCCGGGCCCTCCAGGGGGACCGGATGTGTTGCTGCAGTCTCTCTCGGTTTATCGTCCTCACCATCAGAGCCGAGAGAGCCTTTCCCTCGGCCTTCTCCAGGCTCACCTCCTGCTGCAGGTCTGGTCCCGGACGGATGATGAGGGGGGGGAACGGTAGGTTGGGACAGGGGGCAGTCTGTTCCTGTCGCTGTTCTCCCAGCAGTTGCCGGTCTCGTCCCGTCAGACAGGTCCTCCAGTGGTTCAGCAGTCGGCTCACGTTCCTCCTCGATCTCCAGCCCAAGCGCCTCGCCAGCTCCTCCGTCTCCTGCAGGTCGGGTCCGGTGATGTCCAGCAGGGTCCCCAGCGTGGTGATCCCCGCTGTCCTCAGGTCCTCGGCCACCGCTGCTCCTGCCCAGGGGGGGTTGCTCAGCAGGCCTCCACGGCCCAGCGGCTCCCTCAGCAGCCAGCAGCAGGTTTGGTGCTGGACCCTCTGCCTCCACAGCAGCTTCCACACGCTGAACACACCTCGGTAAAACACTGGCAGGGATAAAAAACTCACAGTCTTAAAATCCAATAAAAACACAGTCTCCTGTAGGCCGAGGCCGCCCACGCTACGCAGAATCAGCCGAGCCAGGGGCCTCCACACCAGGTCCTGGGGCCCGTACAGCAGCCGCTGGATAAACTGTAGTCTAAACGCTGCCCCCCTGCTGGCCAGGTGCACCAGCCCCTGACCTCCCTCTTCCACAGGGAGGAACAGCACCGCCTGTGGGAGCCAGTGGAGCTTGTCCCAGAAAAAGTCAATTAAAACAGTCTGGACCCTGGAGAGCAGGTTAGGGGGAGGGTCGACAACAGCCAACCTGTGCCACAGGAAGGACGACACCAGGTTGTTAATGATCAGGGTCCTCCCCCTGTACGACATGGACGGCCGCAACCACCTCCACCTCTTCAGTCGGCCCTCGACAGCCTCAAGGACCCCCTCCCAGTTTCTCTTTAAAAACTGTTCATCCCCTAAAAACACCCCAAGATATTTAAGCCCCCACTGTCCACTGGAGCCCCCCAGGAAGAACCAGCCCCCCCAAGGAGTCCCTGTTTGTGGTGAAGGCCACACTCTTGGCCCAGTTGACCCTGGCTGAAGACAGTTTGTTAAAAAGATTTACTTTGTCCTCTAAAACCTGAATGTCTTTCTGTGTATTTAAAACCACCATGATGTCGTCAGCGTATGCTGTCAGTTTTATCGCTGAAGGACATCCTGGGAACAGAACTCCTGTCAGAGTCCTCCTCATTCTTTCTAATAGCGGTTCTATCGCTAGAGAATAGAGCATTCCTGATAAGGAGCAACCCTGTCGAACCCCTCTTTGAACGCAGAAGGGAGCAGCCAGACCACCATTAATCTTGAGTATGCTCGCAACGTCACGGTACATAACCCGAACCATGGCTATAAAATCTGGGCTGAACCCGAAGGCGGCGAGCGTCTTCCACAGGTACTGGTGTTCAACCCGATCAAAAGCCTTTTCCTGGTCTATGGAAATCAGACCAGTGTCAACGCCTAAAGAGCTAGAGACGTCCAAAACATGCCGAATCAGAGTGATGTTATCACTGATCAGTCTGCCGGGCACACAGTAAGTCTGGTCTACATGAATCACCTCCGCCATCACCTCTCGCAGCCGTAGAGCCAGGGCTTTGGAGAGGACCTTATAGTCCCCGCAGAGCAGTGAGACCGGTCTCCAGTTCTTCAGTTCTTGGAGGTCCCCCTTCTTAGGGAGCAGGGTTATGACAGCCCTCCTGCAGCTCTGCGGTAGCAGTCCTGTTCTCAAACTCTCCTGAAATACTTCCAATAAGTCCTCGCCCACCACGGGCCAGAAAGTCTTATAGAAATCCACTGGGATCCCGTCGATGCCTGGGGCCTTTCCGTTGGCCAAGCTCATGAGGGCCACATGCAGTTCCTCCAGAGTCAGGTCCGCTGTCAGGAGAGAGTTCCCCGACTGTCCCACCTGAGGGAGGTCAGACAGAAAGTCTGCCTCCAGCTGTGGATCCTCCACCAGTTCACTTTTAAAAAGGTCTCTATAAAAACATGTGGCATGCCTGCGGATCTCTGAGGCCCCAGTGATGGCGGATCCGTCAGTGGCGCGCAGGCTGTGGATCACCTTCCTCTGTCCGTTTTTTGACTCCAGGCTGAAGAAGAACTTCGATGGGGCGTCCATCATGGAGGCGTTCATGTAGCGGGAGCGCACCAGCGCCCCCTGTGCTGTAGTGCCCAGCAGGTTGGCTATGGTAGCCTTCTTCTTTTGGAGGGCCTCAACATGCCTCCCTTCTCCTGTACAGTCCAACAGGTTCTGTACCTCAGTCTCCAGGACCTGGAGGGATCTGGTGATGTACTTGGTGACGTTGCGAGTGTACTGCTGACAGAACTGCTGAATTAAAACCTTCCCATAGTCCCACCATCTCTGCACTGATAAAAACTCTGCCTTCCTGTCCCTGTGTGAAGCCCATAAAAACCTAAAAGCATCTTTAAAAGCACAGTCTTCTAAAAGAGCCGTGTTAAAATGCCAGTAGGCGCTGGATGTCTTCACATTCTGAATAAAAAAGTCACACTGGACTAAAAAGTGATCAGACACACCCACAGGGACAATAAGACATTTCCTAAAAATGCTGAAATGGTGTTTAAAACAATAAAATCTGTCCAGTCTGGCAAGAGACAAGCTGTTGTCCTTGCAGTGGGACCAGGTGTACTGCCTGGTGGAGCCATTCAACCCTCTCCACACGTCCTTCAGGTCATGAGTTTCTATCAGTCTTTTTAGCCGAGTGGATGAGGCAGGATGAGGCTCCAGGTGATTCCTGTCCATCACTGCATCAGCAGTGCAGTTAAAATCACCCCCCAGGAATAAAAAACCCTCCTCCACACCCCCCACCACATCACACAGAGTATTTAAAAACAGCATTCTGTCTCTGCCCAGCACTGGAGCATAAACACACACAAAAACAAATTTAAAATCCTCATACTGAGCCTTAACCATTAAAATGTGTCCATCCATCACCTGGTGCACCTGCACAGTGTGAGGGTTAAAGAACCTGGAGAACAGGATCCCCACCCCAGCACTGTTGGACACTTTGTGACTCAGATAGACCTGGCCTGGCCACTCCCTTCTCCAGTCCCCCTCATTCCTCTGGTCACTGTGGGTCTCCTGCACAAAAAGTACGTCCAGCTTTTTCAGCTGGCACAGCTGGAACAGAGATGCTCTCTTATAGTCTGACCGAGCTCCGTTTATGTTTAGAGTCCCAATGCGAATGTTCATAAAAACTGTGAGAAGAACTGAACAAATAAAAACAGGGGATAAAAAACACGACATCATAAAAATCAGTTACTTGTCACTCTGAGTGTTTCTTTGACCCTTTTTTTGAGTTTACTGAGTCTGTAGACTTCCTGCTCAGTAAACGCGTTCTCTCTTTGAAAACGATTCACTGAGTTTATAAAACCATTTAAATCTGGGAAAAAATTTTCCACTTTGACCGCCCATTGACCTTTAGTGTCAGCTAAAAACTTTTTGATTTTTGTCACACTGTAATTTGTGATTTTTTCTTTTTGAGAA
>OY660873.1:450000-467500 GCA_962446985.1 Xyrichtys novacula
CCTTCTCTCCTCCTCCATCTCTCCTTCTCTCCCCCTCCTTCTCTCCTTCTCTCCTTCATCTCCTTCTCTCCTTCTCTCCTCCTCCTTCTCTCCTTCTCCCCTTCTCTCCTTCTCTCCTTCTCCCCTTCTCTCCTCCTCTCCTTCTCTCCCTCCTTCTGTCTCTCCATCGTTCAGGTCCCTTCCTGTTCTGGTCGGTTCTGAAGACCCGGTAAACAGACCTCAGGAGCAGCTGGACTCTCTTCCCTCTGCAGATCCGGGTCGTCTCAGAACTTTTGTTGTTTGTGAATTTTTCAGATTTTCGTTTCTGGACCAAATTCTTCAGAAGAATTCAGACTTTCTTCTCAGAGTTGTTCTGTTTCAAACTCAGCGTCTCTAATGTGAAGATCTGCAGGTGGACAGTTGACGTTAGCTCGCTCTCTCATGCCCCCTACTGTTTAATCTGAGAACAGCAGCTCTGCCGTGTGTCTGTTCAAACCTGCTGCAGATCCTGGTCCTCCTGAAAACTGGTTGGTGTTTAATCTGATGTTCACAGACAGAATCTATTATTCAAAGTCATTTATGCTGCATATTAAACTTCATCACTACAAATATATGAATAAAACAGAGACTGGAGCTGCTGGACGTGTTTTTATTTCACTGTTTTTAGAGTTCTGATGGGATTAAAGAAACAAATAAGAGTGAGTTTTAGTCTCATTTATTATCTCTTTTATTTCATTAAAGTCTTCGTTTACAGTTTATATTTTTTAATGTGTGATCTGATTCAGAGATGTTGGAACATTACATGTTGAAAACTAAATTTGATGGTTTAATTATAATTTAAAATTGTTTAATTGAAAAATTGTTTAAAGACAAAATATGGAAAAACTAAAAAAACCTCCAAACTCTGATCACATCAGCTGGTCGGTCACATGACTGGAGTCTTAAAAAGAAAAGGCAGATATTTTTATGAAACATTTATTTTTTTAAATTATATATTTGATTAAATAGAGGGTTTAAATGATTTAGACATTTTTTAATGTTTTATTAACATTTTACACAAAATCTAAACTTACTTAAATGTCTTTAAATGTGACAGAAAAACAAACAGAAACTCTGATTATTCTCTGATATAAAGTCTCACAGTCAGTTCACTTCTCAGTTTCTTTAAAAGCTCTTTAAAAGTCTTCACACTGAAAATTAAAGGGTTTTATAATAGATTTTAAAAAGTCATCATGAGAGTCACTCACATTTTTAAGGATATTCTCATTATCATCATTAAATTCACTAAAATAACCAGAATGAACACTCTGCCTTTGTCTGTACTGCCCTCCAGTGGTCACTGTGAGTTCCTTCAGTTTCACTTATGCTGACATTATTTTATACATAAATTTAAAACTACATCTCTCAAAGAGACACATCATCACTATAGTAAAATATAATAATTATGTTTTTTATGGAGGACAGAAAAGGGAAATAAGTCCTAAAATGATGAATATCATAAATACATGAGATACAGATGATGTAAAGTTTTAATATTAGAGTTCAGTAATTCACAGTTATTCCTCCTGATGTTGAATCTTTGACTCAGAAACTAATTTCAGGGATAAATCTCATTTTATACAACCAAGTATGAGGGTCACACTGAGAAAAAATATCATTAATTTAGGAGAATAAAGTCGTAATAAAATCATTAAAAAACTTGTGATAATGTGGTGCTGATGTGCCAAAAGATCTCCTTGTTTGAGAAATATATATTAAAGTTCATTTTCACCAAATACTCCTTGGCTCTAATTTCAACAACTGTCACCTTAAACAGCAGGTTAGAATAAAAGGACTTTAATATAACTTTATTCTCTTAAATTAATGACTTTAATCTCAAAGTCTTATCTTTCTCTCTTAATGTGGCCCTAATCCTCCGTCGTTCACTCACAGACTTTATTCTCGTCACTTAATTAAAATGTTCTACACTGAGATTCGAACAGTTTTCAGTTTCACCTGTAGAGGGCGGTGAGGCGGGCAGGAGCGATGAGCCCGACCCGGTGGATGAAAGAACCGCCGAAGAAGAAAAAGCGCCGTCGTCTTCTTCTTCGTGAGTTTGCTGTGAGCGGCGTCAATGAGAGTTTTTAAGGATCGATAAAGAGGAAGATTTTGTGCTGCTGCAGGTTCAACAACATGAAGTGAGTGTTTGTTCTCAGACAGGAGAGAAACAGGAATGTTGTTTGTTTTAGTTCGAGCTCAGTTTGACGGTTTAAACTGTTAGATAACACGTGATTTAGAGACTGACCGATTATTCATTTATATCAGACCGATTATCAAACCGATCTCTTTAGGAGCGGGCCGATAATCAGAAGAAAGTCCGATCTTTGCATAAACAGATGAAGGGGTCTGGGTTTGTGAAGGGCCAGGTCTGAGATTAGCTTGGTTCTTGTGGTCCAGGTCTGAGTTCTGGTTCTTGTGGTCCAGGTCTGAGTTCTGGTTCTTGTGGTCCAGGTCTGAGTTCTGGTTCTTGTGTTCCAGGTTGAACATCGACGGTCTGCTGGTTTATTTCCCCTATGACTACATCTACCCAGAACAGTTCAGCTACATGCTGGAGCTGAAGAGGACCCTGGACGCTAAAGTACACACACACACACGCGCACACACACACACGCACGCACGCACGCACGCACGCACGCACACACACACAGGTGTTGTAAGTAAAGTGTGTTTTCTTCCTGACTCCTGTTCCTGTTCAGGGTCATGGGGTCCTGGAGATGCCTTCAGGGACGGGGAAGACCATCTCTCTGCTGTCCCTCATCGTGGCCTATCAGAGGGTGAGGAGGGTCAGAGGGTCTCTGGGTCTTTCTGAGAGGACTCCGGTCCGACTCGTCTCCTCACAGACTCCTCCTCTAAACGGTTCTCCTGTCTCCTCAGGTGTTTCCTTTAGATGTGACCAAACTGATCTACTGTTCACGGACGGTCCCCGAGATCGAGAAGGTCAGTCTGTTCTTTTTAGATGTTTGTTTTGGGGCGGGGTCACGGGTCACGGCCGAGTGTGAAGCAGCTGGGATGTGAATCAGAACCTCCAAGTCTGAAAGAATCTGCGTCTCCTTCAGGTGGTGGAGGAGCTGAGGAAGCTGATGGAGTTTTACACCAAACAAACCGGAGAGACCAACAAGTTCCTGGCTCTGGCCCTGTCCTCCAGGAAGAACCTCTGCATCCACCCGGAGGTAGGAGCCGGGGGGCTGACGGAGCGATGAAGCAGCTGCTCCTCTTCCTCTCTGTCTGAGGAGTTAACCCTTCGCTCACCTTCACTGACTCTGGTTTGGTTTTCTTCAGGTGAGCTCTCTGCGCTTCGGGAAGGAGGTCGACGGGAAGTGTCACAGTCTGACAGCGTCGTACATTCGAGCTCAACGCCACAGTAACCCCAACCAGCCGGTGTGCCGCTTCTACGAGGTGAGACCTTCAAGACCAGGATGGACCACATCCTCCAGAAAGACCTCCACCCCCCAGAGAGCGTCTGCTGGTCTACCGTTCCTCAGACTGTTCTTCTTTGTTTCTGCAGGAGTTTGATGCCGTCGGTCGACAGGTTCCTCTTCCTGCTGGTATCTACAACCTGGACGACCTGAAGAACTTTGGCAGGAGGAAGGGCTGGTGTCCGTACTACCTCGCCCGCTACGCCGTACGTTTGCTCAAGTCCTCTGAACTCGACCGTGTCGACTGGTGTTGGTTTCTCACCTGAATCTAAAGAAAACATGAAGTTCAGGTTCTTCAGGTTCCTCCTGAAGAGAGAAGATCTTCTCTGAGACAGAAACACCATCTTTAAAAATCACAACCACCTGGAGTTCTTCAGAAAGGTGAGCAGATGTTTCAGTTTGACCTTTCTTCTCTCCGGTCTTTCCTCTCAGATCCTCCACGCCAACATCGTGGTCTACAGCTACCACTACCTGCTGGACCCAAAGATCGCAGACCTGGTGTCCAAAGAGCTGGCCAAGACGTCTGTGGTGGTCTTTGATGAAGCTCATAACATCGGTGAGGAGCACTTCAGCCAAACTCAGGCTCTCTGTCCAAACTGTCTTTGTCTTCTGAACGTCCTCTCCTGTCCTCGCCGTCTCCTCAGACAACGTCTGCATCGACTCCATGAGTGTGAACATCACCAGAAGAACCCTGGACCGCTGTCAGGCCAACGTGGACACGCTCCAGAACACCATCCAGAAGTGAGAACCTGCAGATCCACATGGAAGAGAGGAGGAGGAGGAGTCAGAGGAGTCCTCCTCAGCTGCTCCTCCTCCTCCTCCTTCTTCTCTCCTTTGAGTTAAACTTTGATCTGGTGGTTCATGAACCTTCTCGGTCTCTTCTCTCAGGATTAAAGAAACCGACGCTGCTAAACTGAAGGAGGAGTACAGGCGGTTGGTGGAGGGTCTGAAGGAAGCCAACGTCGCCAGGGAAACGGACGTCTACCTCGCCAACCCCGTCTTACCGGACGAGATCCTTCAAGGTACGGCGGGACGAAAACGCTGAATGAAGACTTTGTGGTCCAGATCTTTGTCCTCAAAACTCATAACCACTGCCCCCCCCACAGAGGCCGTTCCCGGAACCATCCGCACAGCTGATCACTTTGTGGGTTTCTTAAGAAGGTTTCTGGAGTACCTGAAGTCCCGCCTGAGGGTCCAACATGTGGTCCAGACCAGCACGCCGCAGTTCCTCAAAGACATCTTCGACAAAGTCTGCATCGACAGAAAACCTCTCAGGTCGGCAGGACTTAGATGGTCTCTTGTAGATCTGGTAGTCCTCTTTCTGGGTCAGGTTTTCACCCCCTGGTTTTGGACCCCTCTGTGATGGTCTCCTCTGTGTCCTCCTCCAGGTTCTGTGCAGAGCGGTTACAGTCTTTACTGCGGACTCTGGAGATCGCTGACATCGCAGACTTCTCCGCTGTGACGCTCATCTCCAGCTTCGCCACCCTGGTCAGCACCTACAGCCAAGGTGAGGGTCCGAGACCAGTCCAGACCAAAGATCTGAACCTCATCCTCCTGCTGAGATCTGCAGAAACATCAGAGTCTGACTCTCCTGATGTTCCTCTGAGCTCAGCTGGTTTCAGGGTCCCGGTTTCCTCTGAGGGTCCGTGGACCTGGTCTGGTCTGACCCTCCTTGTTTTGTGTCTTTCTGCTGAAGGTTTCACCATCATCATCGAACCCTTCGAGGACAGAACTCCAACCATCGCCAACCCGGTTCTTCACTTCAGGTTCATGAGTTTCAGTCTGTGGATCAGCGAGGAGGAGAGTCAGAAGGTTCACAGTTTGACCTGCTCAAGTTTAAATCTGACGTCTCCCCTCTGTTCTCCTTCTCCTCCTCCTCTCTCTCTTCTCCTCCCTCTCCTCCTCCTCTCTGTCCTCCTCTCAGCTGTATGGATCCTTCTATCGCCATCAAACCCGTGTTTCAGAGGTTTCAGTCGGTCATCATCACCTCTGGAGTGAGTCTCTCTGTTTCTTTTCATTTCCTTTTTTATTGATTTCACAGATCAATATTCCATCAATATTTTACATTATTGATCAAATTTCCAACTGTGTCTAATATCTTCATTCCTCTCCACGGTGGAGCAGAGACACGGTTCGACATAAATTAAAGTTCCAGCAGAATAACTGAGAAGTAAAATCGAACTCTTTCCACTCTTGTCCGTCTCTCACTCTCTCTCACTCCTCGTCTCTTTTCTCCTGTTGGTAAAACAATAAAAATAATAAACAGAATAAAAATAATAAACAGAATAAAAATAATAAACATATGAACGATGAACAAGTTTGAACCAAGAGGATCAATAATCTATAATCCACAAAGTCTGAGACACAAATTTAACCCGTTTCTTCCGTTCGTTGTTAAAAGTTTCTGTTTTAGTGGAGGTGACAGAATCATCGTCTCCTGATTCTTTATTGATCGATCGTTTCCTCTAATCCTCCATTTTTGCTTCGTCTGTTTTTGAACCGACGGCCGTTTCAGTCGACACCAACATGTTTGTAAATCTGTGTTTTTCTCCTGGTTCTTTTTTCTCAGATATAAAAGTTTAATCAAAGTTTTTAAATGTTTTCCTTCTTTATTGACAGTCGAGTTTAAAACCTTAAAAACATGAAAATATTCTCCTCACACCGTCTGTCTCCAGATTCTGCTCCTCTGTTTTTATGTGTTAATGAAGTTCTGTTCAGAGTCTCTGATAGTCTGCTCTGATTGGTCGGTTTCTCCTGCGGCGGCGGCGTTCAGGTGTCACCTGTATTTACGACGCTCTTTACCGTTTCGTCACGGTCGTTTTTGTGCCGCAGACTTCTCACTGACGGACTCGTGTTCTTCTGTCCGACCTCTGCAGACTCTCTCTCCTCTGGACATCTATCCCAGAATCCTCGACTTCCGCCCGGTGACCATGGCGTCCTTCACCATGACGCTGGCGCGGACCTGCCTCTGCCCTCTGGTGTGTTTCAGAGACTTTAAAGACGTATGAAGCGGTGAAACTGTCGACTGACGTGTGTTTGTGTTTCTGACTTCCTGTCTGAGTAGATCGTCGGCAGAGGAAACGATCAGGTGGCGTTGAGCTCCAAGTTTGAGACCCGAGAAGACTTTGGTGAGTCCGTCTTTGACCTCTTAGCCGGTCTAGTTTCCTGTTGGAGCGCGGCGGCGTTACTCTTCTGTTTTTTTACCAGCTGTGATTCGAAACTACGGAAACCTTCTCCTGGAGATGTCCGCCGTGGTTCCTGACGGGATCGTGGCGTTTTTCACCAGCTACGTCTACATGGAGAACATCGTGGCGTCCTGGTACGAGCAGGTCAGTGAGCGAGCTGAGCCGGTTCCTCGTCCGTTTGTCGAAGCTTCCAGCTCAGTTTGATCCTGAAGTTCTGAACGTTTGTTTTCAGGGGATTCTGGAGAACATCCAGAGGAACAAGCTGATCTTCATCGAGACTCCTGACGCTGCAGAGACCAGCATGGCGCTGGAGAAATACCAGGAGGTCCGAAAGAATTCTGTTCAAAGATCCGGAGAAGAGCTCCTCCAGAACCAGATCTAGTTCACTGATAAAGACCTGCTGACCCACCTCCCATCATGCTCTCTGTTTCCTCTGCAGGCCTGTGAGAACGGCCGAGGAGCCATCCTGCTGTCTGTGGCCCGAGGGAAAGTGTCCGAGGGGATCGACTTCGGTGAGTTCTAAAGGAGCAGTCCGTGAAAAAAAACATGAACTAAAGGAGTTAAAGGAGTTAAAGGAGTTAAAGGAGTTAAAGGAGCAGTCCGTGAAAAAAAACATGAACTGAAGGAGTTAAAGGAGTTAAAGGAGTTAAAGGAGCAGTCTGTATAATAACCATGAACTAAAGGAGTTAAAGGAGTTAAAGGAGTTAAAGGAGCAGTCCGTATAATAACCATGAACTGAAGGAGTTAAAGGAGCAGTCCGTAAAAAAAAACAGGAACTGAAGGAGTTAAAGGAGTTAAAGGAGTTAAAGGAGTTAAAGGAGTAGTCCGTGAAAAAAAACATGAACTGAAGGAGTTAAAGGAGTTAGAGGAGTTAAAGGAGTTAAAGGAGCAGTCCGTGAAATAACCATGAACTAAAGGAGTTAAAGGAGTTAAAGGAGTTAAAGGAGTTAGAGGAGTTAAAGGAGCAGTCTGTATAATAACCCTGAACTGAAGGAGTTAAAGGAGCAGTCCGTGAAATAACCATGAACTAAAGGAGTTAAAGGAGTTAAAGGAGTTAAAGGAGCAGTCCGTGAAATAACCCGGAACTGAAGGAGTTAAAGGAGTTAAAGGAGTTAAAGGAGCAGTCCGTGAAAAAAAACAGGAACTAAAGGAGTTAAAGGAGTTAAAGGAGCAGTCCGTAAAAAAAAACATGAACTGAAGGAGTTAAAGGAGTTAAAGGAGCAGTCCGTGAAATAACCATGAACTCTAACCTCTCTCTGTCTTTTCTCAGTGCATCACTTCGGCCGAGCCGTCATCATGTTCGGAGTCCCTTATGTTTACACGCAGAGCCGCATCCTAAAGGTCAGAGCAGCATCTTTACACTCTGAGGCTGACCTTTGACCTCTGTTCAGAAACTCAGGCTTCATTTTAGAGAGAGTTAGAATTTGACGTTAGTGGAGATCATATGTGTAATAAATCACATCTATCATGTTCGTATCGGTATAGAGTCACAGTTGTTGTAAATCAGCTGCTGGACCTGCTGTAGTGAAGTCAGAACTGTGAACCCGTGTCAGATCTGAGGACAGGGATTTTCTCATGGAGGATCCATGTGGACTGGACTCTTTCAGGCCCGTCTGGAGTATCTCCGGGATCAGTTCCAGATCCGAGAAAACGACTTCCTGACCTTCGATGCCATGCGTCACGCCGCTCAGTGTGTGGGCAGAGCCATCAGAGGGAAGACCGACTACGGACTCATGATCTTCGCAGACAAGGTTCGTGAACCCCCCCCCCTTTAGAGATCTCCACAGGTTCAGGCGTCAGCCTGGACCAGGAACATCCTGCTGCTGAGTCAGCGGGTCTCTGAGTCTCCGGGGGACGAGGTTTTATGAGGCCGGGTTTGATGATCCTGTCTCTCTTTGCCCCGCCCCCCAGCGTTACGCCCGAGCGGACAAGCGTGGGAAACTTCCTCGCTGGATCCAGGAGCACATCAACGACGGCAGTCTGAACCTGACCGTGGATGAAACCGTCCAGCTCTCCAAACACTTCCTGCGTCAGATGGCTCAGCCCTTCAGACAGGTACGAGTCGAACCCTCGCCTTTCTCTCCGTGTTTCCAGGTCAAAGGTCAGACACAAACAGGTCAGGTTTGAGTTAAAGTAACGCGGCTTTGTCAGTCAGAGGAAAACTCTGAGCTGCTCTGTGCCTCTGTTTAAAGTATCTGTGTGTGTGTGTAACTATAATTATTATTATGTAATTATTATTATAATGTAATTATTATTGTGTAATTATTATTTTTATTATTATTATTATTATTATTATTATTATTATTATTATGTAATTATTATTATTATTATTATTATAATTATTATTATGTAATTATTATTATAATTATTATTATTGTTATAATTATAATTATTATAATTATGTAATTGTTCAGTAGAACAGCTCCTGTTTTGTCACTTAACCCCCTCCTCTTGTCTCTGTCCTCAGGAGGACCAGCTCGGTCTCTCTCTGTTGACTCTGGAGCAGCTGGAGTCGGAGGAGATGCTGCAGAAAATCACTCAGATCGCTCATCAGACATGAGGTGGACGGACTCTGCATAACGCCGTCGTCGTAGCAACGCCCGTCATCGGCTAAAAGGCCTCATTAGTGAGTAAATGTCTTCAGAGCAGCAGGAGCTCCTCTGACCTTTAACCCAATCAGCTGTGAGTTTGAGGACCAACGAAAACCAGCTTAGAGAAATCTGCTGAGTCGGCTCGCTCTGGGTTTGGACCGGACTCTGATTCTGTGAACCCGGTGTCGCTCCAGAGGGTCGAAATCTGCAGCTGCTGTGTTTATTTTTTATTTAAGGTTTCAGAGTCAGAGAGGAAAAAAAGAAAAGAGGAGAAAAAGAAAAGAGGAGAAAAAAGAAAAGAGGAGAAAAAAGAAAAGAGGAGAAAAAGAAGAGGAAAAAAAGAAAAGAGGAGAAAAAGAAAAGAGGAGAAAAAGAAAAGAGGAGGAAACGAGAGAAACAGACGCTGTGTGTGTCTGTGTGTGTGTCTGTGAGTGTGTTTCTGTTTCCTCTGTTACTGTAACTGAACTTGTTGAACTTTTATAAATGACTGTTTTTTTCTGAAGTTCTGATGATAAAATTTTCTGTTTGAATTTTTTTGTTTCAGGTGTTTTAATTTTTTTTAAATGTAAAATTCTTTGTTTATAAAAACTGAAGAGACAGAAAATCTAAATCTGAGACCCTAAAAGACAAAAATCAACATTTCCACTGAAACAACAGACTCGGTCGAATCTTTGATCGTCGTTTAATTCAGTTTAAATTTGCAGATAAAAAACTCAGATGTTCATATTTGGAAGAAGAAAAAAACAGAAAGTTTCTACAGTAACGTGGAGCTCATTAGCCCCGCCTACAGTGAGACGCTCTACAGCTCAGGAGTCGTACAATCAGCCGTCCTGTCATGATAAATAGGTAACAGTAATTAAACCTTCAAGGAGGCGGGAAAGATGACCTCCGTAAAGGTCGAGAGAGCGCCGATCTCTCTCTGGCGTTTCCTTCACGCAGTAACAGAGTCAGAGTTTTCACTGAACTAGAAATGTTGGTCCTGAATTATGACGCGTTTTTATCATCAAGTGTTAAAGTTACGATAAAGATCCAGTTTTGTGGCGTTTCAGAGATATCCTAAACTGGAGGGCGTTTCTAATGGTCACCGTCGGGGTCGGCTGAAACGCTGTTTTTGTTATCATGACAAATCGATCTTTGTTATGATGAGATAATAAGTCGTTATCTCGACTTAACAGTGCCTAAAAAAGAAAACTCCATGGCCGTTCTGGGCTCCCGTAGTTTTACGGTTTCTTTCTCCGCCCACAATAATCCGTCCTCCTGCTGTTTCTTTAATTAGTGATGTCTCTGGTCCTTTTTCACGTCTTTCAGACTCGGACTCGGGTTCCCGGAGCGCCTGAGGAGGAATCTCAGGACGCTCTGAAGGTCAGGAGAAGGTCAGTCATGGTCCGATCAAACGTGAACAGATGAGTCGTCTTTAAACTCAGATATGTGCGTCACTGAAGTTCACGTCAGCGTCGTCAACGTTGGTCCTTATTGTCCCGGTCTGGAGTAACAGAACCGGACTGTGGTTCTGAACAGATCACAGTTTTTTAAATCGGATTGACCTGCAACTTTAAAGGCAAAAAAACATGTTTTTACATCCAAACATCTTCAACAGGAAGAAGAACTTTTTCATCTGAATCAGGATTTTATCTAAAAAACGTTCCTTTAAAAACGATCCCTGACCGACCGCGGCGCGACGTAAGAACGTTTCTTTACCGATGAACATGAGCGACAGTTTTTATAACCGAGTGTCTGAGAGGAAAATCAGTCTAACCCCCGACCTCCTCCACCTTCATCCTGATCGTCTCCTAAAAGGTCGTATCCTCCGATCGTAGCTGATCGTAAACATTCAAGTTAACGTGTCAATTTACACCGACTTCTTTCCTCTGCCGATCTTAGAGAGGGAGGAGTTTATCTGTGAATGTTCTCAGCTGTAAAAACGTCGTTTTCTCGTCACGTAAATCCGGAACAAACCGGTTTGTTTTAAAAACCCAGTTTGAAGGTAAAAGTTGATTTAGATTCAGAATCAGAACTTTTTAATTTAAAAAGTTCTGGTAGGAATGATTTCAGCTTCAAGTGAACGGACAGAAATACTTGTAGTGCAGTCATGTGACCTCAGGGACCAACCACGGGCCGGCCCACCGGGTCTTTAACAGCTGAAAACTGAGTTTGAGGGGAATGAAGAAACCAGAACTTTAGGGACGGGGATATTGGACCACTTTAGAACAGGGTCCGGTCAGCTGACCGTCTCAGTTTTTACTGGGGGGGGGGGTCCATCTGTCCGTCCATTTTCCTCGTGGCGCTGAGTCGACTCGGAGTGTGCGTTAGCTGGTCCCGCCCAGTGACCCTCGCCTCGTCAGGTTCAGCGTACTGGAGCTCAGGCCTCGAGCGTCCATCAGGTGACCAGACTGAGGGTACAAAACAGAACCGGACCGTGACTGTTAGAACCTGAACCATCATGTTAGAACCTGAACCATCATGTTGGACCTGAACCATCATGTTGGACCAGAACCATCATGTTAGGACCTGAACCATCATGTTGGACCAGAACCATCATGTTGGACCAGAACCATCAAGTTAGAACCTGAACCATCATGTTGGACCAGAACCATCATGTTAGACCAGAACCATCATGTTAGAACCTGAACCATCATGTTGGACCAGAACCATCATGTTAGAACCTGAACCATCATGTTGGACCTGAACCATCATGTTAGAACCTGAACCATCATGTTGGACCTGAACCATCATGTTAGAACCTGAACCATCATGTTGGACCTGAACCATCATGTTAGAACCTGAACCATCATGTTGGACCTGAACCATCATGTTAGAACCTGAACCATCATGTTGGACCTGAACCATCATGTTAGAACCTGAACCATCATGTTGGACCAGAACCATCATGTTAGAACCAGAACCATCATGTTGGACCTGAACCATCATGTTAGAACCTGAACCATCATGTTGGACCTGAACCATCATGTTGGACCAGAACCATCATGTTAGGACCTGAACCATCATGTTGGACAAGAACCATCATGTTGGACCAGAACCATCAAGTTAGAACCTGAACCATCATGTTGGACCAGAACCATCATGTTGGACCAGAACCATCATGTTAGACCAGAACCATCATGTTAGAACCTGAACCATCATGTTGGACCTGAACCATCATGTTAGAACCTGAACCATCATGTTGGACCTGAACCATCATGTTGGACAAGAACCATCATGTTGGACCTGAACCATCATGTTAGAACCAGAACCATCATGTTAGGACCTGAACCATCATGTTGGACAAGAACCATCATGTTGGACCAGAACCATCATGTTAGAACCTGAACCATCATGTTAGAACCTGAACCATCATGTTGGACCTGAACCATCATGTTAGAACCAGAACCATCATGTTAGAACCTGAACCATCATGTTGGACCTGAACCATCATGTTAGAACCTGAACCATCATGTTAGAACCAGAACCATCATGTTGGACCAGAACCATCATGTTAGAACCTGAACCATCATGTTGGACCAGAACCATCATGTTAGACCAGAACCATCATGTTAGAACCAGAACCATCATGTTAGAACCAGAACCATCATGTTAGGACCAGAACCATCATGTTAGAACCTGAACCATCATGTTGGACCAGAACCATCATGTTAGAACCAGAACCATCATGTTAGAACCAGAACCATCATGTTGGACCAGAACCATCATGTTAGAACCAGAACCATCATGTTGGACCTGAACCATCATGTTGGACCAGAACCATCATGTTAGAACCTGAACCATCATGTTGGACCTGAACCATCATGTTGGACCAGAACCATCATGTTAGAACCAGAACCATCATGTTGGACCTGCAGCTGCACGAGTAAAAAAACAGAAACTTCCGAAGTGATTTAATCCGGAATCCAGAACCCAGTTTAAACCCAAACTAAACAGTCCAGAACTGGTCAGGCTCTCGGCCCTCATAGACCCGGGTCACATAGACCTGTTAACCTGATGACATCACCTGCGGCGCCTCACCTGGACGCTCTCTCTGGATTCCACATTCAGCACGTTTAAGGAGTTCGCCCTCTTCATCCTGAAGACAGAATCAGAACAGAAGGATCGGACCACAGGACTTGACTGAGCCGGTCCCTAACTCTGACCCCCTTTAGAATAATATTACCCAGGATTCCTTGGAGCGGTCTCCTCCACGCCGACTCCTCTCAGCTTGCGTACGAGTTTCTCGCTGCTGCGGCGAATCGATTCTCTGAGTTTGGTGAAGGAGCCGCTGCGCTTCAGGTTACTGAGCCCGTCCTGTCCAGAACCGTCATCGGAGCCAGACCAGCTGGGTCGACCGTCTCCTGGAGGACAAGCAGACGGTAAGAAGGTCAGAAAGGGGGGCGGCAGAGAACCACTGAAGGTTCGAGCTCCTGGGTTTATTTTTATTATTATTATTATTATTATTATTGTTGTTATTATTATTTTTATTATTATTATTGTTATTATTATTATTTTTATTATTATTGTTATTATTATTATTATTATTATTATTGTTATTATTATTATTATTATTACTGTTGTTATTATTATTGTTGTTATTATTATTATTATTATTGTTATTGTTATTATTATTATTATTGTTATTATTATTGTTATTATTATTATTGTTATTATTATTATTATTATTATTATTATTGTTATTATTATTATTATTATTATTGTTATTATTATTATTGTTGTTATTATTATTATTTTTATTATTATTATTATTATTATTATTATTTTTTTAATTTTTATTATTATTATTATTTTTATTATTATTATTATTATTGTTGTTATTTTTATTATTATTATTTTTGTTATTGTTATTATTATTATTATTATTATTATTTTAAGTTTATTTATTCCAATCAATAAAAACACAAGAACAGAAACACGACTCTGTAACCTAAAAATGTCATTTCGTCCGTCTTACAGCTCTGTTTGAATTCTAAGTCTGTGTTCAGACTGCAGGTCAGTTCTGATTTTTTAACCGTCTGTGACTCATATCTGATTTTCTGAAGGTCGTTTGTTCCATCGATGGAATTTCTTCTACAGTGTCCAGTCGGTGCTTCAGTCGGTGGTTCAGTCGGTGGTTCATCCTCCAGTAATCACCTTCTGAGGATCTTGAACAGGTTTCTGTCTCCTTTATTTCTAACATCGTCTGATATCAGTCCTACATAAATAAACCGAAGATCTTTAGGAGGATTAGATCCAGAAGTTTCACCCATCGCTCTTCAAACAGTTGAACGGTTGTCGTTCTGTTGCCCACAGTCTCTTGTCGTCGTCGGCCTGATTGTTACTTTTGATTTTCGGTGTAATAATAAAAAAACGTGTTAATTTTTCCTCCATTGTTTGGAGCTGGTTGATGTTCGTTGGTCTTAAACTCGTTCTGTCGATCACTCCCAGATAAATCAATATCTCATTATTTCTCCTGTTTCCTGTTTATTTTCTCCGTTTTTCCTCTTTGTCGTTTTAAAAACTCTCGTTCAGTTTAGAGACGATTCTAAAAGGAGTTTGTTTGAACCTCTTTGTTAAAACCTCAGTCTCATCTTTATCATCTTTAATCAATAATCAGATCTGATCAATAAATGAACTATGAACTGTGGACTCCAGTAAACCCCCACAGAGAGACCAGAGTCTGAACCATCAGAGAGTCCAGGGTCCAGGTCGGCCCCCCAGGACCCTGTTCTCCCTGATTATAGACTCGGTTTATGTGGAGGTCTGGACCTTCAGACGGTACCTTCTACAGATCCAAACTCCTTCTCGTGGGCCCGGGTCAGGATCTCCTTGTAGAGAGCTTCAGCCTGTCGGTACTTCCCCTGCTTCAGGTAACAGGAGGCCTGAGGAGGACCAGAGAAACCGGGACGCCGGGTTAGTCAGGGACGGACGGAGGAGGGTCCGAGTCCAAGAGGGGACAAGAACCTCCTCAGAGGAGTCTCAGCCCGTCAGGCTAACCATGAGAGTCCTGAGGAGTCCTGTGACCCCCTCACTGAGACTGAGCCCGCCCCCCTGGATCTCACGTGTGCGGTGTCGCCCTCACCAGGTTGTTCTTGGTCTTGGCCACGTTGGCGTCGTCTGGTCCCAGTTTGTTCTGGTAGATGTGTAGGGCCCGGTCGTAGTACTGCTCCACCTCCTGGTACTTCCCCTGGTTCTGACACAGCAGCGCCAGGTTGTTCAGCTGCTTCGCCACGTCTGGGTGGTCGGTACCCAGAACCTGAGGGGGGTCCAGACACAAAAACCGGTTTAGAACCGTCATGGTGGAGGCAGTCAGAACCTTGACTCTCTGATTCTGGTTTTGATCGGACAGGGTTCGGGTTTGTGGGTCGGCACCAACACTGAATGTCTCACCTTCTCTCTGATCTGCAGAGCGCGTTTGCACAGAGGCTCCGCCTCCTTGTATTTTCCTCTTTTGCCGTAAAGAACCGCCAGGTTGTTGAGAGTCGCCGCCACCTGAACAGACACAGATCAGACATTAAGGGGGGGGGTCCGGTCTGTGTCCCAGGACCACCTGAGGTCTACGTTATTAAACTCACGGCGGGGTGGTCCACGCCCAGAGTCTTCTCTCTGATGGTTAAGGCGTCGTTCAGCAGGTTCGCCGCTTCTTTGTACTTGTTCTGGTCTCTGCGAGGAAAAAACACGAGTCAGCACAGTCACCCACGTCACATGACCACCTCTGACCTTCTTCTTCTTCTTCTTCGGTTTGATTCTCTGTGATTTCGTTGGTCCTGTTGGACTGACTCCACAGCAGAGACCCTGATCAGAGCCTAACTGGACCTCTAACAGGGGGACTGGTCCTGGTGGTCCTCAAACTCACCTGTAAACCAGCGCCAGGATGTTCAGCATGGTGGCGACGTCTGGGTGGGTGTGTCCTGAGGACTTCTCCAGGTCCTCCAAAGCCTGCAGAGACCAGATGTTTGAGTCACAAATTCAGAGAAACAGAAACATGATCAGACGGTCTGTGAGTCTGAACAGGACCGGGACAAACCGGGACCCAGAGAACCGAACCTGGTCACCCTGGTTGTCCTTGTCTGTGATTGGACGTCGCTCACCTGTTTGCAGAGCGGCACGGCCACCTCGTACCGCCCCTGGGAGGCGTACTGGATGACCAGGTTGTGAAGCGTTCGTAGGCGGGCGGGGATCTCGTAGCCGCCCTGCTGGGCCGCAGCTGCTGCACTGCTGTGATGAGGCTGAGACACTGAGGAGACACAGAGACGTGAGGACGGGTGAGGACCAGGGAAGACAGGGGAGGACAGGTGAGGACGAGGGAGGACGAGGGAGGACGAGGGAGGACGAGGGAGGACAGGTGAGGACAGGGGGGGGCGAGGGAGGACGGGTGAGGACGAGTGAGGACGGGTGAGGACGGGGGAGGACGAGGGAGGACGGGGGAGGACGAGGGAGGACGGGTGAGGACGAGGGAGGACGAGGGAGGACAAGGGAGGACGAGGGAGGACGGGTGAGGGAGGGGTGAGGACGAGGGAGGACGGGTGAGGACAAGTGAGGACGAGGGAGGACGGGTGAGGGAGGGGTGAGGACGAGGGAGGACGGGTGAGGACGGGTGAGGACAAGTGAGGACGAGGGAGGACGGGTGAGGACAAGGGAGGACGAATGAGGACGAGGGAGGACGGGTGAGGACGAGGGAGGACGAAGGAGGACGGGTGAGGACGAGGGAGGACGGGTGAGGGAGGGGTGAGGACGAGGGAGGACGGGTGAGGGAGGGGTGAGGACGAAGGAGGACGGGGGAGGATGAGGGAGGACGAGGGAGGACAAGGGTGAGGACGGGGGAGGTCGGGTGAGGACGGGGGAGGACGAGGGAGGACAAGAGTGAGGACGAGGGAGGACGGGTGAGGACAGGGGGGACGGGTGAGGACAGGGGGGACGAGGGAGGACGGGTGAGGACAAGGGAGGACGGGTGAGGACAAGGGAGGACGAGGGAGGACAAGAGTGAGGACGAGGGAGGACGGGTGAGGACGGGGGGACGAGGGAGGACGGGTGAGGACGGGGGGACGAGGGAGGACGGGTGAGGACGAGGGAGGACGAGGGAGGGCGAGGGAGGACGGGGGGTGACAGGTGAGGACGGGGGAGGATGAGTGAGGACGAGGGAGGACGGGGGAGGACGAGGGAGGACAAGGGTAAGGACGAGGGAGGATGGGTGAGGACGGGGGGACGAGGGAGGACGGGTGAGGACGAGGGAGGACGAGGGAGGACGGGTGAGGGAGGGGTGAGGACGAGGGAGGACGGGTGAGGGAGGGGTGAGGACGAGTGAGGA
>OY660873.1:472500-507500 GCA_962446985.1 Xyrichtys novacula
TTTAATTTAATTTAAGAGTTTAACCTTTCCTTTAAAGCGGAGTTTCCCCTCAGACTGTGTTTAGTTCAGTTTGAGGTTGTTTAACAGGTGTGACAGTAAAAAAGTGTAAATTATTCACCTGCTGCTGCTCCTCCTCGGCTCCTCCTGTCAACACACACAAACATTAGCATCAAGCCAACGGCCTCAACATGCTACATCCGGTCTGGACTTTCAGAGTAAAAGTCTTACCGATGACCATGCCAGGACTGTCTTTACTCTAATGTTGGTGATTTAATAACCAGAATTATGCGGAGTGGAAAAACCCTCACAAAGAAAAGCTGACACAGAGGGCTCTACATAATAACATAAAAACATAAAACAACAATTATTATGTTTTAAAATATAATAAAAAGCAATAAAACAAATGCCGTCTCATGCTGGATCAAAAGCCGAGGAATAAAAGTGGATTTTTTAACTCAGAATAAAAAAGTGTGTAACACTAACAAAGTGCACGGCATGATGGAAACACAACAGGGTGAACCAATATTAGTGCATCTTTAATGTTTAATGAGGATAAGAGAGAAAATCGATTCACATAAGTATGGCTATTTGTTGTTTTACAATCTTTAAATTGATTTATTTGTTAAAATAATATTTTTTTTAATTTAAAAATGAATCTTAAAAACTGACTTACTGATGTGTATTTTTTGGGGGAATACGGTTCCTGTAATAGTCAGTAGACGATCATAATCATTCAACTGTTTCACTGGAGTTAAAAAACAGACTACAAATCAAGAAAATAGACAATATCCTAGAATCGAAATTTAAATCGAATCGGCATCCAAAAAAATCATAGAAGAATCGAATCAGGAGAAAAGCGTATCGTCCCAGCCCGAGTATTTAACACAAGTCTCTGAGGTTGTAATCACACATTGAGGATAAAGTGGTTTACTCTTTATTCAGTGATGGTTTAATAGAAAATAGTTTTTGATGTTGAAAAAGTTACATAAACTCAAACACATGAACGCTCTGACCTCATATTTCTGAGGGTCTGAAACTAAGATCCAGTTAAAGCTGACTCTGTCCCTCATACACATTACACTGTGGACAAAAGACAATCAGGTACAAACTGAAAATAATAATACTTATTGATTCTACTATTTCATCTTTCAATTAAACGACAGTAATGTCGACATCTGAGGAGAACTGTTTTACACTAAAATGTAATAGAAACAATCTGCTTTTATTTTGAAGGTCAAATCACCTAACTTCCTGAACTTTCACAGTTTTGTCTCTGTAGCTTGTTGCAGCTGAGGAGCTTACCTGATCCCATATTTCCCACCATGCACTGCGGAAAAGAGGCTGGACCGGGCTGTCCTACCGGAGCTGGGCCACCTGTCGGTGAAAGAACCGGGACTAAAGAGAGACGATTATCGACAGATTATCGATAAGAAACAGCTGATGATCAGCACATGATCAAGTTTGATCAAATCTGACCATGTATCATTACAGGATATTCAAATGAAAGCTGTTTAATTCAGATGTTTAATTAATGATATTATTAACCTGTATGAATATCTGCAGGTATATTACATTACTTTAACTGTATCCTCTCACAGCCTTTTCACTCAGGTGACTGAGCTAAAGTCAAATGATTTTACACTGTTAGTATGTTTGAGTTGGTTTTATTAATGAACAACTTAAATATCTTTAAAAACACAGAGACTGAAATTGTGTTAGAGATGATGATCTGTGTTGTTGGTTCGACTGAGCTGCACACAGTCAGATTAACACGGTGGTCCGAGGGGTCGAGGGTGTCACCTGCTTTAGGCTCATTAATGTCCCTTCAGCTCAGCCTGTGCAGGTCTGAGGTCTGAGGACACAATCAACTGAGAGACATTAAGACCTCCTTACAGCAGGTGTCTGCAAACAAAGAGGGTCTCAAGAAAACACACAGCATCTTTGTGAGGGTAACACTTTAATCTACAGCGGGTTTTTGTCCTCTTGGTCTGTTGTCCGGGGACTTCAGGGACGATTAAGAGACTCATGGTGGTCCTCGGGTAGATATGAGACTTTGGGGGAGCAGGATGGTGGACTGTGGTGGAATATAACCGAGGAGACTCTGGTGATGAACCTGAGTGCAGTGTTGAGATACTCGTATCTTGACTGACCCTTAAATCAGATGTGAATATTTGAGGGTTCACTCCCTCATACTTGAAAAAACAACTCGAGCTTCTTCCAGGATAAAAAATTCAACAGAAATGAAACTTTCATCACTCAAGAGAAAGACAGTTCCTGTTAAAGACAACTCTCTTAATAGTACCTACATGATGTTACAGGCTGCAGTGGAGGAAATTCTCTTCATATTCCAAACAGTGAATTAATAATATAAAAATATGAGAATAATCCAACTGACAGGAACTTCAGATATTTCAAAATAAAGTCAAACCTCCCTCTGCTGCAGAAATTCAGTGTTGAATGATTGATACAGGTCGAGGACAAAACCTGCCAGTAGATGGCGCTCTTTTCTTTTCCTTATCCATTCAGTAACAGGATTAGCATGTTGCTAAAGCTAATAACATACAGTCATGGCAGCTCTGGTCTGTCCAAAGTTATTAAGGCGAGTTTCCAGGATGATCAACATGCTGCTTCAGAAATTAAAGAGGCAGTCTGCAGCTGTGTGTGTGTGTGTGTGTGTGTGTGTGTGTGTGTGTGTGTGTGTGTGTGTGTGTGTTATGTGCTGCATGTGCCCGTCTCTGACAGTTATATGAGCAGGCTGACGGGCGGCTCAGCTGTCAGGTAGCAGAGAAGCTCCAACAACTGACTGGTGGTCCTGCAGGCAGGGAACGGCCATATAAGGTCATCGGTCCCCGGGGAAACTCCTCCAGGCCCCTCTGCTCAATATTCACCCACCCAGAGGGATCAGGGTCAGGGGGTCAGATGGTCAGGTGTTAGCGAGGCCTGAAAAAAGGTCCCTCAGTAAACCGGGGCTATAACATGAAACAGGAGCTGAGGTGAAGGAGCAGGAAGGAGGAGGGGAACGTTTGGAACGAGTCAAACCAGAAAATGTTCATCAAGACTAGAAATAACCACCTTAGATGACCAGCTTAACTCCAGAAGAAACGAACATTTATCACCACCTCTGCATGACACATAAACAGCATAAACAGCATCCATCACAGTGGAGGCAGGGCAGCAGAAAGGCATCGTGGGAAAGTGAGTTTTTTGTGGAGTAAAGTTAAAACATTGTCTTAAAATCCTCTCTTCCTGTCTGATTCTAATAAAGACTGTGATATAAAACACGTGGACATCATCATTTATTCAGATTTAGTTTTTGTCAAGTTTTATCATCAAAAAGAAACACACCTGTGTTCTCCAGAATTATAATTTCCATCAAAAGCTTTTGGTGTCAAAAGTAAGAGGAGCAATAATTTTCTTTGCTCATTTTACCAACTACTGACTCGGTGAATAAAAGAGTTCATGTTTCTGAGGTTTAAATACAGCCTCAGGTTTAAACTCGACAGGATTGTTATTAGGAATAAATACATTTCACTGTGAGACACTGACTTAAAGTCACCCAAAGTAGTTTTAAATATCTGATCCAGCGTTCAGAGCGAACTTCAAACTCCTCTCTCGTGTGATTGAAATGTGCAGCGACACCAACATAAAGCTCTGCAGGTCAGAGTTCATCCTCCCCTCCTCTGACCTCGCTGCAGAAAATAGAAAAGCATTTTGTTTGTTCATCTGTTGCAATTAAAGTATTTGAGTTAACTTTGAAAACTTGAAAACTATAATGATGTAAAACCAGGACTGGACTGTGACTCGGCTTCCTCTGTGGTGCATTTCCCTCTGCTGTCTTCTAACAATATAATCTGCTTGTTAATGCTGACGACACTACGGTGAGTTTGTCTAGACTGAGGCGGACAGAAAGTTCACTATGAAAAGTTAAGCCTGACTAAATCACTTCAGCCTTTTAAATCTGCTCATAAACCCCGCTGACCTTTCGAAGAACTGCTCCTGTCTCTGCTCCTGCACTGTGGACTCCATCTCATGTACACGTAGATGTACATGTAGTATAGTATGATAAAAAAAAAGTCATAGTATAGTATGTTGAAAAATTTCATAATATAGTATATTGAAAAATGCCATAGTATAGTATGATAAAATGTCATTAGAGATAGGTAGAAAATTGTCATAGGATGGTATGATAAAAATATGTCGTAATACAATATGTCGAAAAATGTCAAGTATAGAATAAGAAAAATGTCATACTTAAGAATGTTATAAACCGTCATCGTACAGTATGATAAAAAATCTAAGGATAGTATGGTAAACAAATTCATAGAGTAATACTATAAAAAATGTCACAGTATTGTGTGTTAAAAATGTCATAGTGCAGTATGTTAAAAAAAGTCATAGTATAGTATGATAAAAATGTCATAGTTTGGTATGATTGAAAAAATGCCATACAATAGTATGTTAAAAAAAATTCATACTATAGTAAAATAACATAGGTCATGGTCTAGTAAGTTAAAAATGTCATAGTATAGTAAAGTATGTTGAAAATAATGTTCTATTTAAATACTGAAGAATGTCATAGTATAGTATGGTTAAAAATTGTCTTTGTACATTATGAAAAAAAAATGTCATAGTATAGTATAATAAAAAAAATCGTAGTATAGAATGATAAAAAAATGTCAAAGTATGGCATGTAAAAGATGTCGTGGTATAGTATGATAAAAAAAATGCCATACTATAGTATGTGAAAAAATGTTGTAGTATAGAAAGATAAAAAATGTCATAGTTCAGTATGTTAAAGATGTCATAGTATAGAATGATGATAATAATGTCCTATTTAAATAGTGTGTCATAGTATAGTGTGATAAAAAAAATTATAGTTTAGTATGGTAAAAAATGTCTTTGTACATTACGATAAAAAAAATTTATAGTACAGTAAGATAAATAATGTAATAGTATGGTATAGTAAAGAAAGTCATAGCATAGTATGATAAAAAAAAGCCATACTATAGCATGTTAAAAAAGTTATAGTATAATATGATAAAAATGTCAAGGATTTAGTACAATGAAAAAATTTATAGAAAAAAAATGTCAAAAAATGTCATAGTATAGTATGAAAAAAAAGGTCACAGTATAGTATGTTAAAAAAAACATAGTTTAGTATGGTTAAAAATTGTCTTTGTACAATTTGATAAAAAATGTCATAGTATAGTATAATAAAAATGTCACAGTATAGTATGGCAAAGATTACTTAGTATAGTATGATAAAAAAATCATAGTATAGTATGATATAAAAAATGTCAAAGTATGGCATGTAAAAGATGTCATAGTATAGTAAGATAAAAAAAAGTCATAGTATAATATGACAAAAAGTCATAGTATAATAAGATAAAAAAATGCCATACTCTAGCATGTTAAAAAAAGTAATATTATAGTATGATAAAAAAAATGTCATAGTATAGTATGATAAAAATGTCATGGTACAGTATAATGAAAAATTTTATGGTATTATATGTCAAAAAGTGTCATAGTATAGTAAGATAAAAAAAATGTCAGGATAGAATGATAAAAATGTCATGGTATAGTATAATAAAAAATATTATGGAAAAAAAATGTCAAAAATGGTATGGTTAAAAAATGTCTTTGTACAATATGATAAAAAAAAATCATACTATAGAATTATAAAAAATGTCAAAGTATGGCATGTAAAAGATGTCATAGTATAATACCATTGAAATAATGTCATTGTATAGTATGATAAAAAAAAACCATACTATAGTATGTAAAAAAATTTTGTAGTATAGTAAGATAAAAAAAAATGCCATACTATAGTATGTTATAAATGTTGTAGTATAGAAAGATAAAAAATGTCATAGTTCAGTATGTTAAAGATGTCATAGTATAGAATGATGATAATAATGTCCTATTTAAATATTGTGTCATAGTATAGTGTGATAAAAAAATTATAGTTTAGTATGGAAAAAAATGTCTTTGTACATTACGATAAAAAAAAATTATAGTACAGTAAGATACAAAATGTAATAGTATGGTATAGTAAAGAAAGTCATAGCATAGTATGATAAAAAAAAATGCCATACTATAGCATGTTAAAAAAGTTATAGTATAGTATGATAAAAAATGTCAAGGATTTAGTACAATAAAAAAATTCATAGAAAAAAAATGTCAAAAATGTCATAGTATAGTATGAAAAAAAGGGTCACAGTATAGTATGTTAAAAATGTCATAGTATAGTATGAAAAAAAGGGTCACAGTATAGTATGTTAAAAATGTCATAGTATAGTATGATAAAAAAAAAATCATAGTTTAGTATGGTAAAAAATTGTCTTTGTACAATATGATAAAAAAATGTCACAGTATAGTATAATAAAAATGTCAGTATAGTATGGCAAAGATTACTTAGTATAGTATGATAAAAAAATCATAGTATAGAATGATATAAAAAATGTCAAAGTATGGCATGTAAAAGATTTCATAGTATAGTAAGATAAAAAATGTCATAGTATAGTATGACAAAAAGTCATAGTATAATAAGATAACAAAATGCCATACTATAGCATGTTAAAAAAAGTAATAGTATAGTATGATAAAAATGTCATGGTACAGTATAATGAAAAATATTTTGGTATTATATGTCAAAAAGTGTCATAGTATAGTATGAAAAAAAGGATCACAGTATAGTATGTAAAAAATGTCATAGTATAGTATGATAAAAACATCATAGTATAGTATGATTGAAAAAAAGGCCTTGTTTGGTATGATAGAAAAACTGTTATTGTATTGCATGAAAAGAAAATGTAATAGTATAGTATCATGAAAAAGGTCATAGTATAGTATGTAAGAAAAACAACATAGTACAGCATGATTAAAAATGTCATAGAGTAGTATGTTAAGATTTGTCATGGTCTAGTATGATTAAAATTTTATAGTATAGTATGAAAAAAAATCATAGAATAGAATGTTTAAAAATGTCATGGTATAGTATGACAAAAATTTTATAGTATAGTATGATTAAAATGTCATAGTATAGTATGAAAAAAACATGTCATGGTATAGTATGATAAAAAAAAAAAATCTCTCCGCTCCACTTCCACTCTCTCTGACCCTCCATTTCCTGTCTCCTCTCAGGTGTTATAACTCATAAAGGTTTAAGCTTAAAGTTTAATTTCAATGTGAAATAAAAAGTGAATAAATAAAGAAACTCCTGGCTGGTTGATTCAGTCAGAGTTCATACAGTTCTCTCCTTACAGCTGAGTATAATGGATCCAAATGGAAATGATAATGTCACCGTCGAGTCAGTACTGGACCTCAGGATGTAAATCTCATCACTTTTGTCAGAAGTTTGAATTAAATTCTAGGATAGAAACTAAAACTATCTATAAACATATAACTTAATAAACATATAAACATCCTTCAGTCCCAGTGAACATGAAGACCTTCACTCAGACATTACCCTCAGTGTCACGGACAGACCACCAAAAATCAAACAAACAGGATGGATGTGATCTTCACGGACCGTCCAGTTAGAGCCGAGCAGGATCTCTCTGAAGGTCATGTGACCGTGGTGCAGATACGAGACATCGAGGAGATGATCATGAAGTCACAGCCATGATCAAATAATGGAGGCTGTTCTCAGTTTTGATCTCACACCATCGTCTACAGTCTTGTTTTCATGTGTTCACCAAAGTCCAGTCGACGGGGTCGGGGAAAGTTGAACAGATGAATGGATGAAAAGATGGAGGGATGGACAGACTGATCGCTGAGTCAATGCAATTCAATCGGGAGGGCTGGTATTGGAGATGGGACGACCTAAAGATAGAAAGCTGCAGTTCAGCCCCCCCACCCCCATTCACGGGTTACACAGGAAGTTCATGTTTCAGGAAGAACACGCCACCGCCACCGCCACCGCCACCGCCACCCAAAGTTTGATTAATGAGTTACATAACCCAAGAGTCCGTCTGCTGCTCGACTCAGCAAACTGACTAATCAATGCTGAGAGTGTTTCAGCAGCCAAACACACACACACACACACACACACACACACACACACACACACACACACACACACACACACACACACACACACACATCCCGTCTATCTCACCAATGTGACAGCATAAAACTGAGCTGTTCACCCTGTCATCTCCTCATAACGAGACTCAGACACTGTTCATGTTTTAAAGGTTTCTCAGGTCTGTAGGAGAACATGTTGAGGTTCATGATGAGAAGGTGAGGAGCTCCACACAGTCGGAGAAACTCTCCACAGTTCGATTTGAAGATAAAGAGGATGGCCGTTTTTTTTTTCTTCTGTTCTTCACAAACCTGAACAGAAAACAGCTGATCAGAGCAGACACCGACGTCTTCACAGTGAACTCCTTTACTGGAGTCTACAGACTGACCCAGACTGGAAACTCTAAAGTTCATCCAGCAGTTTGTTGTTTCGTCTGTAAAACTGGGAATAATTAATGTGAGGTTTTAAAAGAGTGGATTTAACCTCGAACCCTCATTGACTCAAACACTTTCACTCCCTCTCATGTAGCTGCAGGTCCGATCGCTGTGTGACAGACTTCACATACGTACACTGACAGAGTCAGCTTACAGATTCCTGCGTCTATTTGTGGGTAACCTCCAACTGTTCACGGGAGTTTTTTCTCACTCTGAAACAGACTGTCAGGACAAATCTGGAGAATCCAAAGAGAGAGAGAGAGAGAGAGAGAGAGAGAGAGAGAGAGAGAGAGAGAGAGAGAGAGAGAGAGAGAGAGAGAGGGAGAGAGAGAGAGAGAGGAGAGAGAGAGAGAGAGAGAGAGAGAGAGAGAGAGAGAGAGAGAGAGAGAGAGAGAGAGAGAGAGAGAGAGAGGGAGAGAGAGAGAGAGAGGGAGAGAGAGAGAGAGGAGAGAGAGAGAGAGAGAGAGAGAGAGAGAGAGAGAGAGAGAGAGAGAGAGAGAGAGAGAGAGAGAGAGAGAGAGAGAGAGAGAGAGAGAGAGAGAGAGAGAGAGAGAGAGAGAGAGAGAGAGAGAGAGAGAGAGAGAGAGAGAGAGAGAGAGAGAGAGAGAGAGAGAGAGAGAGAGAGAGAGAGAGAGAGAGAGAGAGAGAGAGAGAGAGAGAGGGAGAGAGAGAGGGAGAGAGAGAGAGAGAGAGAGAGAGAGAGAGAGAGGTCTGCATGATCTCAGTGTAAACTTAGTTTTAATCAGATAAACTTTAACCCTTTGAGTTCTTTAGATGAACAAACAGCAGGAGAACTTCCCGTTGAGGAGCAGATCCTCGGTCCCTCCAGTTCACGTTAAAACCTTCCTGTTTGTATTTTTCTGTAAACTCGCCGTGTTCAGAGCGGAGCTTCGATGTGAACGTGTGAGTTATTGGATTAGACAGCCAGTTGTTCCTGGCGACACCATGTGTGAACGTGTGAATGCCTGTAACCCCGCTCCGCTCCCCCGGGTTGTTCCTGTGAATAAGAAGATGTGATCAGGCGGGAGGCCAGCTCCAACGAGGTTCACACAGACATGTCCCAGACGCTCCAGCCGTGTGACCCAAAGTGTGACCACGGTACAGAACCGCTCCGATCCAAAACCACAAACACACGACCAACCCTGACTCTATACTGGAGAACATGATGCTGCAGATTTTAGACTTTCAGTCCGATCAGAATTTTTAGTGACCCACCAGTCCAAACCCTGGTACCCCTCATCCTGCCGCCCTGACCTCTGACCTCTTACATATCCTGGCACAGGTGATTTTCCAATCAGCCTCAGTCATTCAGGAAAACGATCTGCTTTAGTGCACACTCATAGATATAACCATTATAGATGTTTCACACACAGTTCTCCGTTACATAACTGTCCTTGGTGCCGGGTTCCTCAGGGTAGCTACAGGGTTCTGGGGCTGTGTGTGTGTGTGTGTGTGTGTGTGTGTGTGTGTGAAGGGAGTAGCACAGGATAGAGTGACGGTCTAAACTGGGATACTGGATCTGAGCCACATACGAGCGACAGAACATACTGGTGAACAGGACACAGAACCACGTTTTGGGTTCGTGTGTTCTCGTTCATGTGACAAAGTTCACAGTGAGTGGGTAACACACAGAGTGACATGTGGGGGGGGTTAAGAGACCAGGTTATCTGATGGAGAGTATCTGTGTGCACCCCCACTCTGTGAAGACAGCGGTTCAGTGTTGAAATGAGAGACAGCAGACAGAGAACCGGATCATCAGCACATCCTGGTATCTTTGTGTTTGAAAACGAAGATTTAAATCTTCATAATTATGTTTTATATTAAAGCAGAAAGTTGTTGTGAAATACTTACAGTCTTAATATTTGACTCCTGTGTTTTTGGGGGGTTACCTGGATCTTATTTAATCGCCCAGTCTGCGTCACGGCGTCTCTGAGCTCCACCCTGCGGTTTGTACTCTGTCACATGATGTGGGTGTGATTTAATATCTGTCGGCGGTTGGATTACTGGAGTCGATCACATTACGGGTGAGGGGTAATGACGTTGGCACAGAACAGAGACTGACTCCGAGCTTTTACAGACATCACAATATGTACAAGATCTCTCCCTGTGAGCACAGACGCAGAGGAATCTAGATCATCATGAGCATGAAGCTCCTGAGAAACAGACTGAACGTAGACGTTTAAACAACTTCAGGAGAAAGACGTTAAAACGTACAGAGGTTCACTATCACAAACTCAGACCTGTAATCTGACCTGTAATCTGAGCTGTAATCTGACCTGTAATCTGAGCTCCTCCTCCCGCAGTCATCAGGACCAAAGAGACTAAAACAGCAGTTTACAGTCGACGATGAGAACCTGCATGTTTCTGATTTTATTTGACATCAGGTGTTTGATTTTAATCGATGATGATGATGATTATTATTATTTCATCCTTCAGGATTAAAAAGGACAAAAGTGAAAAAGTCTCAGACTCTCCCGGAATATTTCACACAAGAATCAAAGTGTCGAAACTCTCAGATGTTCATTTAGTAACTGTTTCATTCAGACTTTTATTAACAGTCATTTCATTAGTGAACTCCTCTGCACGGTCTGGAGTTAACTCTGTGTTACTGTAAGTGTTATTGAACACCGTGTGTGTGTGCGTGTGTGTGTGTGTGTGTGTGTGTGTGTGTTTAATGTAAAGGCACATTATGTCCAGCAGCAGCAGCAGTCATGGCTGCGGGCGGCTGAGAGCGAGCTGGCAGGAGGTGAAAGGTTGGACGGCGTGGCTGCAGCTGTTGCCCCGTCTCTCGTCTCGAGTGTTGTGTGAAGTCGGTTCTTGCCTTTTAGAAACTCACTGGGGCACAGAAGACCCCCCGTGACCAATCAGAACAGGGGACCCCGACTGCGGTCAGCCAATAGGGACAGAGGTCTGGGTATAAAGGCTTAAGCCCATCAGCTGGCAGAGTTGGGCAACCCCTTTATTTGGTGGACAGGATCTGATCCCAGGATCTGTTACCCTTTCTTTCTCCTGACCAGGTAAAACCCCAGACCCGGTTTAGTCTCTATAGGGACGGTCTTCTTTAGGAGCATGGACCCAAACACTTTAGGGACAGATTTATAAACATGTTCGTCCGGCACATTCTTCGTTTGTGGAATTGAAAAAACTTTTTTCTCTTCTTGTTTTTTTTTTTTTTCTTGGATTTTTCTAAAACGTTGATTTTTTTTTTTGTCCTGGTTTGGAAACTACGAGAGCCGGGTCAGTCAGAGAAACTGTCCCGGGTCTGGTTTCAGGGCAGCGTGGTGTCACCTCCACAGCTGAGACCATCAGTCAGCTGTTGCTGATGTTGGTCTCTGAATAGTTTGGCCTCGCTTGATTTAGTTCATGGAACATATAGAGCCGTCCACGAGGCACGCAGAGCCGTGACCTTCAGCTGCTGAGGGGGAGGAGCCTGACCTCTGAGTTAAAGGTCAAACGTAGTCACAGGTTTACACTCATGGACCGGTGAAGATCTGAGCGTCCTCCTTTAGGTCCTCAGAGACTTTAGAGAAACTCTGCAGCTGCACCAAGTCTGAGGGGGGGGGGGGGGGCGCTATTAATAATCTGTGCTGGGGGGGGGGGGGGCCGACCCGCAGGAGGACAGCTGAGAGAGAGAGAGAGAGAGAGAGAGAGAGAGAGGTAGGGAGTCTACGACGTTAAAATGAGGAGGTTCCTCCTCTTCGCTCGTGGACTCATAGACCGGACCCTCCAAAGACTCGGAGAGAGTCCAGCAGAGAAAACCGGTACTTGTCAGACCAGGTCCAGGTCACTTCGTTAAATCGCCGCGTTAAAGAAACTTCCTCAAAGTCATTTTTTAAAAAACTTAATAATGAAAAAATCTCCAAACTTTCCTCCTTCTTCCTAACGAGGTTTTCAAACATGTCGGATCATCCTGTTTTTTCTCCTTTAAGGCGGAGCCAAAGTCGCAGCCATGGCGAGCTACAAGAATTGCCACAATGACTGGAAGATGAAGTTCTCCGTGGATGATGAGTTCCCCGATCTCTCTCTGCACAACAACCACATGGCCAAGGTACGAGCACACACACACACACACACACACACACACACACACACAGACTACTGTGTGTGTGTGTGTGTGTGTGTGTGTGTTCACTACATAGACGCCATCTGCCTCCTCTCTCAGAGAACAGCGCCCTCTGGTGACAGGCTGCAGTATAGGTCCTAAACCCCGCCTCCTTATGGAGCTGTGGACAAACTTTATAAATGAATGACACAGAATATAAATGTTTCTCCCCCTGGTTGTGATGTTGACATGTAGTTACTGTCAGACTGGTTTGTGCTCAAGTCCTCTTTTTTCTGTACAGCTCCATTTTTAAAAGTTATTAGGGGGTTCATGTTTGCTATGATTGACACCTGATACAGCCTATGGGAGGACAGAGATTGAGTAGATCACCGGGGGATACGCTGTTTGAGCCGAGCGTCATCACAGAGACTCTCCTGCTGGATGTGAACAACGTTACTGAACAATGTTGGTTTCAGGAAGTGGAGAAAAAATGTGGAATTACAGAAAACTTTTCAGGTTCAGATCCGTAAACTGGCGGGAGGCGGGGCCAAGTTGTCCAGAGCAAAAACAGTCTATGGGTCACACACACACACACACACACACACACACACACACACACACACACACACACGTCTGTACAAACACTGACCTTCACACACTCCTGTACACCTCCAGGTGCTGACCAAGGAGATCTACGGCAAGCTGAGGGGAAAGTCCACCCCCAGCGGTTTCACCGTGGATGACGTCATCCAGACTGGTGTTGACAACCCCGGTAAGAAGGAGGAAGTGACATCACAGACACAAACACAAACCATCAACCAAACACTGACCGACTCTCTCATCCTCTCATCTCAAAGGTCACCCCTTCATCATGACTGTCGGCTGCGTTGCTGGTGATGAGGAGTCCTACGAGGTCTTCAAGGATCTGCTGGACCCCGTCATCTCTGACCGTCATGGTGGATACAAACCCACCGACAAGCACAAGACCGACCTGAACTTCGAGAACCTGAAGGTGAGACAGAGTCCACCATGAGAACTCGTAGACCAGCTAACACGCCCCCCCATGACCATGTGATAAATGTGCGTCTGCTCCGTCCTCCAGGGTGGTGATGACCTGGACCCCAACTACGTCCTGTCCAGCCGCGTCCGTACCGGCCGCAGCATCAAGGGATTCACCCTGCCCCCCCACAACAGCCGTGGAGAGCGCAGAGGCATCGAGAAGCTGTCCATCGAGGGTGAGAGTCCAATAATGTTCACGTGTTTGTGAGACTTTGGGTGACGGACCAATCAGACACTGACTCCTCCCCTCTCTGACCCCCACAGCCCTGGCCAGCCTGGACGGTGAGTTCAAGGGAAAGTACTACCCCCTGGAGGGCATGACCGACGCCGAGCAGGAGCAGCTGATCGCTGATCACTTCCTCTTCGACAAGCCCGTGTCCCCCCTGCTGACCTGCGCCGGTATGGCCCGTGACTGGCCCGACGCCAGAGGCATCTGGTGAGAGTTCCTCCGTGTTCTGTCCGTCAGCTGATAGACGAGACGCTTTTACCGACAGTCTTTGTAGACCGATCCTCTGATCCTGACTGGATCTCTTTTTCAGGCACAACGACAACAAGACCTTCCTTGTCTGGGTGAACGAGGAGGATCATCTGCGTGTCATCTCCATGCAGAAGGGAGGCAACATGAAGGAGGTCTTCAGACGCTTCTGCGTTGGCCTGCAGAAGGTAAAACCCCCAGACTGATAAGTTCTGAGTCACCTGGTCACCTCGATGAGAACCTGAACTGGACTCAGGTCTTCTCCTCCTGTTTGTCGTTTGGTTCTGACCTCCGATCTCTTTGTCCTCCTCTCTGCTCAGATCGAGGAGATCTTCAAGAAGCACAACCACGGCTTCATGTGGAACGAGCATCTGGGCTACGTCCTGACCTGCCCCTCCAACCTGGGAACCGGCCTGCGCGGTGGCGTGCACGTCAAGCTGCCCAAGCTCAGCACACACGCCAAGTTTGAGGAGATCCTGACCAGGCTGCGTCTGCAGAAGCGTGGCACAGGTACGCCGATGTTTCAGAGGATGTCGTGATTTTAGACCGAGGACAGCTGGAGGAGAAGACGAATTCTGAGTTTAGTCGATTAAACTGAGACTGTAAACGAACTGAGGGTTTGATCAAACAGGAAGTTTAAAGTTTCTGACGTTTTTAATCCAGTAAGTCTCCATGTGAAGGTCTGAGGTCTGAGGTGGACTCTGAAGGAGGATCTGGTTTAACCTTCGGGACCGTCACTTTGGTTTTTTCTCTGGAGATAAATTCAGAGGTCTAAATCGTCTCCTCCTCCTTTTCTCCTCCTCAGGTGGTGTGGACACCGCCTCCGTGGGTGGCGTGTTCGACATCTCCAACGCTGACCGTCTGGGCTCCTCCGAGGTGGATCAGGTCCAGCTGGTGGTTGATGGTGTCAAGCTGATGGTTGAGATGGAGAAGAAGCTGGAGAAGGGCGAGTCCATCGACGGCATGATCCCCGCCCAGAAGTAAAGCGGACAGACGAGCGGCGACTGAGTGACTGTCTGTGTTTGTTTTTTTATATGGTCAAAAAAATGAACGGGTGGCCTTGGTGTAAAGTTATTTTACGGCTACTTCCTGCTCACTTTCTTACTCCACCATCTTTTCTTCTCCTGCTTTAACCCCGCCCCCTCTTTCACTTTAACCATCGCTCCTCCCACCATCATCATCATCATCATCATCATCTCTGTAACATCCTGGGATCAATCCGAGCCTAGTCTGCTCACGGCTATGGACGTGCACCAAAAACACGTTTTTTTGGTTGTAATATAAACTGGATAATTAAATTTTGCCCCATGTAACAATCCGACCCGCTCTGGTGTGTGTTTGTGTGTGTTTGTTTGTGTGTTTTTATTTTAGACAGAAACACAAAGACAGGAACTACGAACGAGGTTGAAGTCTTTATTTTTGAGTCACACATGATTTCCTAGGAGACATGCAGGATTGCAGCTCGTTTATCGTTTCAGCCCATAAGTTAGATTCATGAAACACACTTTACATCAGAACTGAGCGCCTGGTTCTAACTGGGTCTACAGGACCGGGTCCGAGTCAGTCAGAGTCCTAAATCACAGCTTCAGGTTTCAGAGGGGAACTCCTCAGACCCGGAAAGATCTCAGACCTGCTGAACCTTCTCCTCAACATCTCAGCCGTCTGTTGGTTGAAGCTCCGATTATATCAGCGGACACGGTCACAAGAACATTTGGGTTCTGGAGTGTCGGTGGACTCAAAGTCCCGTGGAGTCACATTCTCACCTCCGAGCGTCTCTTCAGACAGTACATGCGTTGTGATGACACAGCGGCGTGATGGAGGAGGAGCGCGGCGAGTTAACGGTCAGAATCAGACCTGCTCCTCAACGGTCCGACCGCTCTCAGGAAGTCGAGACAGTTTCAAATAAAAAGTGATTTTAAGAAACAAAAACAACAAGAGGCTGAATCTCTGGAACTGGGAATAATAAATAAAGTGTTCTGGTTCTGATGGTTCTGACGGTTCTGATGGTTCTGATGGTTCTGGTGGTTCTGATGGTCGGGCAGCTTCTCTGGTCTGACAGCAGCTCGCCTGAAAACTTTCAGTCAACAGTAAAATACTCAGAGACCCCTAATCACAGTGAGGTCAAAGGTCACAAAGACCATGCTGCTCCGTTCAGTCGCTGCATTTCTGCATGTCTCCCCCTAGAGGCCGGAGGTCACATCGACCTTCACTCATAACAACGTGTCAAACTTCTGCCTCCCTGAAAAAAAACAGACGATTTAAAGAAAAAGAAACAAAGAAATGAAAGTTTGTTTTAAATAGCAGCTCTTTAAGAAGGAATGACCACAAATAAGGAAATCAGAAATCAGAACAGTCTTCGTCACGCTCAACAACGCCATCATCATCATCATCATCATCCAACATGGAGGAGAAGAAACAGAACGACCACGACTCTGTGGGCGCACACCGTTCAAAGCTTCTATGCAGGGGTTAAAGGTCACGGACTGCTCCAGTGTCAGGTGGACTAAAGTCTGCAGGTGTGGGTCTGTCCGGTGTTGATTGGTGGCGTCTGAAGAAGAGGGTCTTTGGCGGAGGCGGGGCAACGCTAGCCGCATCAGATGAGGTGGAGCCCGGGGAGGAAGAGGAGGAGACGAAGGTTCCTGCTTCCTTGTTCCTCCTCAGCCCTCCTCCGTCACCATCTTGTCCCGCCTCCTGTCGTCGCTCTGCCCCGCCTCCTGGCGCCCTCAGAGCTCCAGCTCTTTGGACACTTTGGTGGCAATGTCTCTGAAGGCCAAGGGCGCCCCCCACAGGCGCTTGAACCTCACACCGCTGCTCTGGCCCAGCCCGCTGGGCAGCTGGCAGACCTCGGCCTCGAAGGCGACACGAGCGCCGGCTGCTCCGTGGGTGCAAGACAGGAGGAAGGGTCCGGCCAGGTGGACCTGACACCCGCAGCCCTGAGCCGCCTCACGCAGCGCCAGAACCACCTCGGCCGGGTCGCGGGGGCTCCGCACCCTCACATCCCAGCCGCATCGGGGGGTCCGGGGCTCGGCCGCTTTCTGATGCCCAGGTAGATGGCGACTAGAGAGGGGAGAGGGAGGGGCAGAGGAGGTGCAAAGATGGGAGGGGGGGGAGTCACGTGACATTAGAAAAAAAAAAGGGGGAAGGGATGGTGGAGGTGAAGGGTGGAGTTTGAGAATGAAACAGTAAAGACACGGATTCAGAATGGATGGAAAAAAAGGGGAATAAAGAGGAAAATAAAGACGGAATAAAGGAGGAATAAAGGAGGAATAAAGGGGGAATAAAGAGGGAACAAAGGAGGAATAAAGGAGGAATAAAGGAGGAATAAAGGGGGAATAAAGAGGAAAATAAAGACGGAATAAAGGAGAGTGAAGGGGGAATAAAGGGGGAATAAAGGAGGAATAAAGAGGGAATAAAGGAGGAATAAAGGAGGGACAAAGGGGGAATAAAGGAGGAATAAAGGAGAGTGAAGGGGAATAAAGAGGGAATAAAGGAGGAGCAAAGAGGGAATAAAGAGGGAATAAAGGAGGAACAAAGGGGGAATAAAGAGGGAATAAAGGAGGAAAAAAGGAGGAACAAAGGGGGAATAAAGAGGGAATATAGAGGGAACAAAGGGGGAATAAAGAGGGAATAAAGGAGGAAAAAAGGGGGAAAAAAGAAGGAATAAGGGTGAATTAAAGGAGAGTGAAGAGGGAATAAGGAGGGAATAAAGGAGGAACAAAGGGGGAATAAAGAGGGAATAATAAGGGAATAAAAAGGGGAATAAAGGGGAAGAAAAAGGTGAATGAAGAGGGAATAAGGAGGGAATAAAGGAGGAACAAAGGGGAATAAAGAGGGAATAATAAGGGAATAAAAAGGGGAATAAAGGGGAAGAAAAAGGTGAATGAAGAGGGATATAAAGGTGGAATAAAAGGGGGAATGAAGGAGGATAATGGGGAATAAATGATTGTATTTGAATTGCATTGAAATAGAAGGTGTGTGTGTGTGTGTGTGTGTGTGATGAAGGTTGATGGAGTTGTATGAATGAATGAATGAATGAATGAATGAATGTGAGCGTTTGGAGGTCGGGGAGAAGGAGGAGAAAACACAAAGTTAGTTTCATATATTTTTGATTTTGATAAAAACTCACAGCTACTGAACTTTGGGACGGACTAATGATAACAACACAAGTTCTACACTCCACACTGGACACTCAACTGGACCTGGACACACTAATCTAACCGGACTCAACTGGACCTGGACACACTAATCTAACCCGACTCAACTGGACCTGGACACACTAATCTAACCGGACTCAGGGTATCAGGATGGACTTTGGTCAGATGTTGAAAAACCATCTCAAAGTTCTGACCCCCTTTTTCTGTGGTGTCTAACTCTTCCTACTGACACACAAAGTCTGGAGCATCAGTCCACTAGTGAGGGGAGGACAGGTGAAGAGGTCCAGGACCGACCCGATGCTGACAGAACCACAACAAGGTGAGGTTTCTACCCACAGGGGTGATCTAACTCAAGGAGCAACATCTAGAACCACGACTGTTCACTAACATCAGCTTTACCTGCTGCTTTTACCCTGAGACTGAGACTGGACCTGAGAGTGGACCTGAGAGTGGACCTGAGACTGGACCTGAGACTGGACCTGAGAGTGGACTGAAGCAGTGGAGGCTGAGAGAGGGTACACAGAACCTTTAGTGACAGTGAGAACATTAACACTACAGGCTTCAGCAGTCTCACACGGCTCCAGAACCACACAGGGCTCCAGAACCGGTCTGTGCTCCAGAACCACACAGGGCTCCAGAACCACACAGGGCTCCAGAACCGGTCTGTGTTCTCCCTTTCTGTATCTGCTCCTCATGTTTAACTGGTCTCCTATAATCATGGTTTCATTAGTTCAGATGTTTGCAGATCCAGATGAAGACGACCAGAATCAGAACCACATATCGGGTCATTAAATCTGTTTCTGCAGACAAACATGATAATCAGCTGATTCAGGACTGTAAGGTAAACACAGTGAGACTGGACAGTTAAATGTTTTACACAGTGATATTGTCCCATCGGTGTTTTTCAGCTGAGCAGGAACTAAAACATAGATGTTCACTCACCTTGTGACCGGAGATCTGCTGATTCTCTCAGGTTCGTCTGTGACCCTCAAGAAGGAGACAAACGCGTCTGTTAGGAATCAATCGGCCAATATAACCCCCCACACACACACACACACACACACACACATCAGTTATGACCACAGCTGTGTGAGCCAATCAACATCCACCAATCCAGTGATCACAACACAGGACAGAGTGACTACAACTCACAGATGGATCACCACCAACTCTGACTACAACCAAAAACCACTGGATGGATGAGGAACACCGAAATGAGCAGGAAGGAGGTCAAAGGTCAAGAGGGGTTCAAAGGGAGCCGAGCGCCGAACACTGAGGTCAACGCAGGTCAAAGTAAAACGAAGGAGTTTCTTTTTTTTACTTTGGTTATTTCCTGATAAAGATGTTTAAATAAAGTCGGACTCTCTGTGATCTCAGGTTTTTAAATATATGACCCCGGATATAACCTAAATGACCCCGCTGAGTCTGTCGGCATGGTAACCCCCCGTGGAAACTGAATGGTTACGATCAGCTACGATCGGAGGATACGACCTTTTAGTAGACGATCAGGATGAAGGTGGAGATCGGGGGTATCATGTGATCAGGTCATGTGGTACAGTGAAGGGCACCACACACACACACACACACACACACACACACACACACACACACACACACACACACACACACACACACACACCTCTCCTTACAGACAGAACCAGACTGGGTGCAGCTGAGTGAACTTCTCCTTCATGGCCACCAGGGGCCGCTGTTTCATTGGTGAGGACTGCTGTTTTTCCTTCTCTCTGTTTCACTGTGGGGGTCCTGGGTTAGCTCTTCTTCCTCGTGTGACCTGACCTTTGACCTCACACACCTGACAGGTCGTGGTCATTTAGGGAGACTCTGTCAGGTCATCTGGTTCCTCCTCTGATGTGACTCTAACCCTGAACCAGCCGCTGTCAGAGTCTTAAAGTGAAGCTGGTGGCATGTGTCAGCGTTTAGACGCCTCCTGCTCCTCCTCCCGCTCCTCCTCCCTCTCCTCCTCCCTCTCCTCCTCCCTCTCCTCCTGCTCCTCCTCCCTGTATTCAAAGATCCGTCTAATCCTCACAGATAAACCCGGATTTACAAATGAAGCTCAGCTCTCACGTTCATGTTCGGAGGGTGACTCCTGATTGACTCTCATGTCAGCGACTGTCTGTCAAACACACAGAAACTGAAGGAAACGCTGATCAGCTGATATCTGTCCTTTTTTGGTCACATGACCCTCTTTCTAGTCCTGGATCAGACCGTGTCCATGTGTGTCTGTTACTGAGGGATAGACGCTTATTACATAGATGTCCACCTGCCTCAAAGGAACACCTCAGGAGTGTGATCTGTCTGAGAGAGCGACGGGGCGGGGGGGCCGACAGAGAGAGAGAGAGAGAGAGAGAGAGAGAGAGAGCGAGGGAGCAGCAGTCTAACAGGACAATCTGCTGGTATCTTGAGGGAGTAGCTGAGAGGCGCAGGATAAATCCTGGTTACATAACTAATCCTGATTTAAAATGACAGTGAAGTCAGGAGGACTGGTGAGGGCGTCTGACAGGCACACACACACACACACACACACACACACACACACACCCACACACACACGCTGAGAACTTTCAATGTCACAGACTCAGAGATACTGTAGACTAGATCACACATGATAGACCCGGACAGGGACTCGGATCAGACTCTTAACTCAGACCTGAGAGAGTGAGAGAAACGCTCAGCTGAGGGCAGAAGGTCTGAACCTTACATGTGAATTATTCAACAATAAAAAACTGAACAAATCCTTAAACCCCGACTCCTTTAATTTAAGGGTTCTTTGAAAACCTCGACACACTGAAGCAGAACTGATGGACTAAAGAGTCCAGGAAGTGACAGCCTCTACAGACACAGGGCCGTAAAGTAAAGAGGGTTAATCTGACCTTTCTACAGTCTTTTTTTAAAGGGATATTCTGCTGTAAAATTAATTTAGGGTCAAACCCACCGTAACACCGAGTTAGACCCCGCCTCCAGAGATGAATGTTGTCGACCGCTTGCTGCTCGGGGTGACACAGAAGTCTAGAAGTAGATTTCCTCCTCTGGAAGGACACAATCTACTGCTTATGTGTCTGTCTTTATAGAGACAACTCGTTATCGTGCGACTAAATGTAAATCCGTGAGTTCTTGTGATTCCTGCTGTCTGTAATCCACCATAAAATTCACAGATCTGATAGGAACTGACGTACAGCAAAAGTCACCGTCGTTCTGGACTGAAGCCGTTTCACATGTGGTGATAATCCCGACTATAGAGTGGCGTTTTGGTTGGGGGCGTGGCTCTCTGTATTTCTATCCTGCGGTCGTTACTAAAGTTGGTATAACTAGAGAAGGAAGCGGTCGACAACATTCATCTCTGGAGGGGGGGTCTAACTCGGTGTTACAGTGGGTTTGACCCTAAATTAATTTTACAGCAGAATATCCCTTTAAGTGTTTCAAATGTCCTGAACATGTCTGTGTTTCCATCACACTGAAAATAAAAACACTCCCCTCAGTCCTCTTTGACCCGGTTCGACCCGCCCACCTTTGCTCTCTCAAAGTGAAAAAACTCCTCTAGATGTTTAGATCACTGTGATCTGATCACTGTGCGGCCATGTTGGCTCTGTTTGGATCAGAACCAGGACCAGGTCTGGAAATGAAAATACGGACCTAACAGCAGTGATCTGTGTTCAGACCAGAACACCTGAACAGACCCCTCTGCTCCTGATTACTCTTAACAACACGGACAAACATATGGTGCTGATCACATGACTGCAGCTCGTACAGGGGAGCTGCAACAGGGAGTTCAGGAGTTTGTGTGTTGGTGGGTTTCTGCTGAACGAGCTTCAGTTTGATTCACACTAACATCTAAACACTGACTGAACCTTTAAATCTGAAAACAACAACAGTCAACTGAGCAGTACCACCTACAGCCTCTAGGGGGAGTACAGAACAAAGCCCAGCCAGCAGTGACAGCAGAGAGCAGGGACACACACACACACACACACACACACACACACACACACACACACACACACACACACACACACACACACACACACACACACACACACACACACACACACACACACACACACACACACACACACACACAGGCAGCAGCTGATGAGAGTTTCAGTCATAGAAACACCGTTTGGACCCAGAGCTGCTCTAGAGGAAGAACCGCTTCACCAGTCCAGGGTTTCAGGGTTCTGGTCCGAGTAGATTCTGGGTCACCCTGAGTTTGGACCTGGAGGTCTGTCCTGAGGAGTTAAACATGGACCGTGTGTCGACTGTGAGTCAGAGTTAGTCTGAACCCTAAAGCTGGACTTTAAGAGTTAAACCTCACTCAGCAGCACTTCCTGTTTCTCCTCCAGTCTTACAGTCGGTCCTCGGTTCGATTCTTGGACTCCAGTTTACACTGTTGCATGGTCTGAAGTGGACTGGGTGATTATATGACCGATCACGGTGATCAGCTGTGAGTTTATTTACTCGATCAAATATGGTGGAAATGTGCGTGACAACAGCCAATCAGAGTCGAGCTTCTCCTGCTCACTTCTGTACGTTACCGGAGAAGTAAACAGGAAGTAAACAGGACGACTGAACATGGAGTTAAACGTCATGACTTTGAGTCACCCTTCGAAGACGTTATTGTTGAAACGTTATTGATCGTCGGTTGTGTGTCGGTGGTATTTCCTGAGTGACGTTGAGTAATTCAGCCGATGTGTAAGGTATGTCAGCGGTCAGTTCCCTCAAAAACCAACAACACAACAGATCTGTTTGATCATTTGAAGACGTGATTATGAGGAAAACATGACAATGTGGGCGGAGTCTGAACAGCCTGTCACTGCTGACGTGGTGCAGCCACCAGACCAGAGCAATCAATCGTCTCATCTACGTTTACATCATCTAATGTTTACATTTTAAAGCGTCTTCATGATCTCTGAGGGGACATCTGTTTATTTTAGGTCTATCATTCCTGCAGAAACACTCAGAGCTGTAAACTAATGAAACTGTTTTATTTAGTATTTATTTATATTTGTTGTTCTGTTGAGTTAAAATGGTTTTTATATTTTTCTATATTTATTTTATTTACTTTGTATGTTAATAAAATGTTGAACTGATCTCTACTTTCTTCAGTTTTTGGTACAGATGCTTTAAAACTGACAGTTAAAAAAAAATCGTGATAATAATCGAGATCGGACGATATGACAGAATAAATCGTGATCTTTTTTTCTTTTTGCCAAATCGCTCAGACCTGGTCTGTCGGGGACTGTTATCAGAATTTTAAACACGACGACTCGATTTATTGACTGATTATAATGATGATAACCCTCAGAGTCGATATCTGAACTCAATACATTAGATACACACACAGACACACACACACACACACACACACACACACACACACACACACACACACACACACACACACACACACACACACACACACACACACACACACACACATCTGAAAGATGGAGGTCTGTAGTTGACAGACTGAACAGAGGTCCGATTCTTTTCATGAAGTCGGTGTCAGAAGAATTCTTCTGAACCTGGTTCCTGTTGTCATGGTAGCTGGTCCTGATCTGGTTCAGGTCATAAACGGACGGACCTTCAGCAGTCTGTCAGAAAGTTTATCTTGGTTCTGTTAGCGGGACAGTTTTAAGTTTAGTTTTCAGAGACCTGAAGACCCTCTTCATCTTTTTTCAAGTATTTCATTTCTTAAACTTCAGACAGCAGAACCTTCTGGTTCTGTCGTCTGAAAACACGGACCTGAGACGTCGGTTTATTTCCTCTAATCTTCAAAGTTTGGAGAGACGACGACAGAGAAGCTCGGTTCAGAAAATAAAGTTCTCTTTTCTTTTCTCGATGAGAAAAACCCTCAGAAGGATTTCTGATGAGGTCTGAGGTCCAAACCTGCAGACCAGCTCTGCTCCAGACTCCATGTTTGTTTAACTAAACTCCATCCTGCAGCAGACAGCATGACGGCGAGGGGAGGGGATGACAGCGAGCAGGCAGACAGTCAGGCAGACAGACGGACGGACGGACAGACAGACAGAAGCAGCCAGAGAAGATGGGAAAGGAAGACTTACTAACTGTTTTTGTTCCCTGTGGGAGGGTGCAGCCCGACATGGACTTGTTTGAGCTCTGACGTTTAGAAGGGTCAAGAGTGACCCTAGGAAGAGAGAGAGGAAGAAGAAGAAAAGGAGGTGAAGAGAGGATGATGAGAGGATGGAAAATAAAGGAACATCGAGAGCAGACGGTCAGAGAGAGAGAGAGAGAGAGAGAGAGAGAGGGAGAGAGAGAGAGACATCAGACACCAGAAAGAGAGAGAGCGCACAGAGATGACAGGAGGAAGAAGCTGAGGCAGAGAAGAAGAACAAATCAAACATCATGTTCTGTAGTTCTGGAAGAAGAAGAAGAAGAAGAAGAAGAAAGGGAAGAAGAAGAAGAAGAAACAAGAAGAAGAAGAAGAAGAAGAAGAAGAAGAAAGGGAAGAAGAAGGGAATAAAGAAGGAATAAATTGGAATGAAAGGGGAATAAAGGGGAATATAGAGGGTATAAAGGGGTTATAAAGGTGGAATAAAAGGGGAATAAAAGCAGGAAATAAAGGGGAATAAAGGAGAATGTAGAGAGAATAAAGGGGAATAAATTGGAATACAAAGTGGAATAAAGAGGGAAATAAAGGTCGAAAAAAGGGGAATAATAAAGGGGACTAAAGGGGAATAATGGGGATTACAGAGGGAATGAATTGGAATAAAAGCGGAATAATAAAGGGGAAATCAAGGGGACTTAAGAGTGAACAAAGTGGGGTTGAAGGGGAATAAAGGGCAGAAGAAAGGATAGAAGAAGAAGAATGATAGAAGAGAGGCAGGAGACGGGCAGGGAGGAGCCAGAGAGGAGAATAAACAAACCAACAAACAGATAAAGAAGCAACGATAAGCAGCAGAGAGAGAGAGAGAGAGAGAGAGAGAGAGAGAGGGAGAGAGAGAGACAGAGAGATACAGCATGTCCAGCCCAGCGTCAGACCTGGGTCTAATATGAGCACCTGAGCCTGAAGGTCCACATGGTTCCTCTTAGATCTTTAACCTCCATCATCTCAGGTTTTAGAGAGTTTAACATCAGTGACAGAAAATAACCTCATCCCTTTAAATCCATCCCTTTAATTATCAGTTTCTGTTTGTTGACTTTCTCTAAATGAGAGGATCAGGAAACCTTCACACTGACGGACTCACCTGTTAGAGAGTTTGATGATTCAGTATTTGATTATTTTAGACTCAGAGACTCTGCTGTAGGGCTGAGCGATACGGAAAATATGTGATATATATTTTATCATATCAGTCGATATCGATAAATATCAGGATTTAATGTAACAGTGATTATCGGTCACATGTCTACAATGATCTCCTGTGTCTGTGAGGTCTTTGTGTCTCTTTGACGTTTTGTCGTAAGGCTTCACCTGTTAAAGTGCGATGGTTGGGTGTAGCTGCTGTCTGCTACCACACAGCTGTTTGTTACTTGGTTCTAATTCAGAACATGATTGGTTCAGACCGAGTAACTCTCCTTTTCATTGGCTGCTCATATCGTCGACCAAAACCAAAACATCGTCATCGTTTTATCGCTCAGCCCTACTCAGCAGCATCTCCGTCTGCTGGTTCCACCCTCTAACAGCTGGAGGTCCGTGTGTTTGGTCTGGAGATGCTCCTACAAATATAAAAATAATCTTATTTTTTTGTCCCTGACCTTTGACCTTTCACTGTGACTGTTTATTGTTCCCCTTTGACCCCAAATCTCTAAATAACAGATTAAATTTAAGTCGATCTGAGCTGCTGTCGTCTCGTTTCCTGTTAGACCTCCAACTCTGAATTAACTGATGGACTTTTTAACGGGACATCGTCAGAGAGGAGAAACTGTGAGACTGGAGCTTTTTCAGGCGAGTTCAGACACCATTAGACCCAGGTCTGAGAGGACGGGGGACCACCTCCAGAGCCTGTAAAGATGGTGGTTAGAGGAGGAAGGAAGGCAGGTCGGTTAGTGCTGGTTAAGGAAGAGACAGTGAGAGGCAGCAGGGTTAGCTCAGTGATCTTCAAGTCCAGGTTTATTTCTGTTACAAGCCAACAAACATACAGCTGTGTGTGTGTGTGTGTGTGTGTGTGTGTGTGTGTGTGTGTGTGTGTGTGTGTGTGTGTGTGTGTGTGTCAGCAGGCAGTCAGGAACGAACGCCGTCGGCACATTTGGAGTCTCAAACACAATCGTCTCCTCTGGTCATGGTCACTCATCTACAGTCAAACTCATCCTCTACAGTCACCAAGTCCTCCTCCCAGCTCCTCCCCTTACCTGCGGGTCAGCTTGGAGGTGATTTTGCTGAGCAGGTTGGTCGTGGCCCGAGTCCGTGCGTGAGGCAGCGGGCTGGAGTCATGTGACAGTGTTGGGGAGGCTGGGGGGGCGTGGGAGGGAGGCCGGCGGTCCCGAATCTGCCCTCCGTGGAAAGTGCTCCTTACTGTGGTCCCCCTGGAGAGGCGGGAGGAGGGCGTGGAGGACGAGGAGGACACGCCGGAGGCACCGCCGATACTGTGGGTGGAGGGGGAGGCGGGGGGGAGGCGGTGGGATAAGGTACTAAAAGAGAGAGAGAGAGAGAGAAGAAGAGAGATCATCAGGACTGTGAGGTGGAGACAGAGACCAGGACCTGAACCCTGAAAAACCATGACCACAGATCACTGAGAGGAGGTCTGAGGAGGTCTGAGGAGGTCTGAGGAGATCTGAGGAGATCTGAGGAGACCTGAGGAGACCAGAGGAGGTCTGAGGAGATCTGAGGAGGTCTGAGGAGGTCTAAGGAGGTCTGAGGAGGTCTGAGGAGACCTGAGGAGATCTGAGGAGACCAGAGGAGGTCAGAGGAGGTCTGAGGAGATCTGAGGAGGTCTGAGTAGATCTGAGGAGGTCTGAGGAGACCTGAGGAGACCAGAGGAGATCTGAGGAGGTCTAAGGAGGTCTGAGGAGGTCTAAGGAGGTCTGAGGAGACCTGAGGAGACCAGAGGAGATCTGAGGAGATCTGAGGAGGTCTGAGGAGATCTGAGGAGGTCTGAGGAGGTCTGAGGAGACCAGAAAAGGTCTGAGGAGGTCTGAGGAGACCAGAGGAGATCTGAGGAGTTCTGAGGAGGTCTGGGTAAATCTAACTCAGATGTCCAGGTGTATTTTTGATCATCATGCTCATATATTTCACTCGAGCTTCTCCTCGTTCTCCTGCAGTTTCTTAGTTCACATGTTTAGAAAACGGTGTTTTGTGATTTTGTGATCCGGGTCGAGGACTCCGGGTCGAGGACTCCGGGTCGAGGACTCTTCAAGTCCATTTAAAGCTACAGACACAGTTTTTCCTCAGGGTCGCCTCAACGACAGAAACATCAGAAATAATCAAAGATAACCGGATCAGAACCAAACGGACTGAGACTCTCAGACTCTCAGTCAGATCTTCCTCTCTGCCCCCCCGACTGCTCCTCTCATTCAGCTCCCTGCTTTGTCACACACACACACACACACACACACACACACACACACACACACACACACACACACACACACACAGTCTGTCTGTCTGTCTGGGGGCCCGGGGCGGCTTCTCTTAACGCTCTATATCACACCGACACTGAGCTCAAGTGGGACAGAACCAGGAGGAGGTTCAGCTGAGGAGCAAAACATTTAACAAGGAGGAGGAGAAGCTGCTGACTGCAGGGAGAGGGGGGAGGAGGAGGAGAGGGAGAGAGGGAGAGAAGAGGGAGAGGAGGAGGGAGAGAAGAGGAGGGAGAGAGAGGAGGAGAGGGAGAGGAGAGGAGGGAGAGGAGGAGGAGAGAAGAGGAGGAGAGGGAGAGAGGGAGAGAAGGGAGAGAGGGAGAGAGAGGAGGAGAGGGAGAGGAGAGGAGGGAGAGGGAGAGGAGGGGAGGAGAGGGAGAGAGGGAGAAAGGGAGAGGAGAGGGAGAGAGGGAGAGGAGGGGAGGAGAGGAGGAGAGGGAGAGAGGGAGAGAGGGAGAAAGGGAGAGGAGAGGGAGAGAGGGAGAGGAGGGGAGGAGAGGAGGAGAGGGAGAGAGGGAGAAAGGGAGAAAGGGAGAGGAGAGGGAGAGAGGGAGAGGAGGGGAGGAGAGGAGGAGAGGGAGAGGAGGAGGGAGGAGCTCGTGGAGAAAAGAAAAACTGAAAAACGTTGAGCAGAGATGAAAGAGGAAAATGAAAGGATGAATCTGTGAAAACCTGAGAGGAGAAAAAGAAAGAGTGAAGTGAGACTCTGAGAGTTTCATTTGTCAAACAGGTTCTGCTCCTCCTCTTCAGTCACCACAGTTCTCCTGCTGTTCTCCTGCTGACCTCCCTCCCTCCTTTTTTTCATCCCATCCTCCTCCTCCTCTCCTCCCTTTCCCCGTCACTCCTCCCCTCATTCGTTCACCTCTCACCTGTTTTCTTTGCCGTTCTGCAGCAGCGTGTGTCTCTCTGCGTTGGCCCGGTCCGTGCACACGTACGTGTTCCTCCGGGTCATGGCGCTCGCAGGAATATTGTTCTGAAGAAGAATCAGAAACAGGATTTACTGAGAGGACTTCCTGTCCATAATCTGGATCAGTGGGCGGGTTCAGATCCAGGAAGGGTCTGCAGGTCCATGAACCATCTCTACTGTGAAACTGGACTCCAAAGAGGTTCCACTGAAGACCTGCAGACCTTCCCCGCCCCCCTTATCTGGAGTGTTGGACCTCAGACTGTCAGGAGTTAATCTGAACCCTGAAGAGTTAATCTGAAGAGTTAATCTGGACACTAAGGAGTTAATCTGAGCAGCAGGTTCATCTGGACCTTCTCTCTCTACCCCGGTCTGGATCTTGGTCCCTGCTGGTGACCCGGCTCTGTAATCTGAGGAGGTCTGATGTTTGCGGACCTCCTCAGATCTGTCAGACCAGCTTCAGGACCTCTGTAATCTGAGGGAATGGGATTAGCGGCTGAAGTTCTGGGTCGGTGCTGAGGAGCGCCCTCTGGTGGTCTTTACCGTGGTGGAGGCGGCCTCCTTGCGTCGGTCCGGTATCTCGGCTTTGTTCGGGTTGTGGGCGGAGCTGACCATCGGACTGGAGGGCGTCGGGATGCTACGGGAGCCCACGGTACTCGTGCTCGGTTTTCGGATTGACAGCCGCTCCTCCTTAAGCCCCGCCCCTTCAGCCGTACCACTGGGACTCCTCTTTGGATGCGTAGACCCTGGAGCTGCTGGACCACCTGAGAGACACAGAAGACTTTGGTCAACATCGGATCAGACCAATGACAGAAGGCGCCGGGTCAGAGGTCAGAGGTCATCCTCACAGAAGTCGGAGTGGCGTCTCTGGCGGTGGTAGGTGGAGGCGCTGCGCTGAGTCTTGTGACCGGCGGACGCAGAAGAAGCACCAGAGGAGGAGGTGGTGTGTTTACTGGTCCCATTGGTCATGGTACTGGGTCTGACCCGAGCCAGACTAAGACTGCTGCCGGTCCTGGACTCACTGCTGTCAGTCTGAGAGACAAGAACACAACAGGTCCCGGGTCAGGGATCCGATCAGAGGCAGAACCGGGACGAAGTTAGTCCAGGAACTCTGAAGGTATTTTTGGTGTTAAAGGTTTGTGCGTCTGTAACATGTCATGTGTAGTTGTGTACAGTGATTGTGTATTAGTACAACAACATTTACACACTCACACGTTCTTAATGACAGGAGCACAAATCCTGTTTACAACTCACCGACTCAAACTCTGTGAATGTGAAGTTGTGGACAAATGTGAAAATGTTCAGATCTTTATGTGAACTTTCATTTATGGGCAAGAAGCTTTCAGGAAAACTGTCGTGTTGTTTTAAAACACAAACTGATAATCACAACCGCTGGAAACTTCTCCACGAGTCACAGGTTTTGTTCTTCCTACAGCTTCAAATCGAGTCGCTGAATTCTTTGGTGAAAAAGTCGGTCACTGATCTGAGATTGACGGGTTTTAAAACCAATCAGAGGTGACAGCATTTCAACTCACAGCCAATCAGAGGAGGACTGCAGGAGTACCGTGCTGCGCAAGTGCAAATAAAAACTGTGACAGGTTAGCTAGCAGGAGGCTCCAGAGCTCCTGCTCAGAACGGTGAGACATTTTGGGCCACAGAGAGCGCCACCACCTGGTCAAAATGATGGTTCTCTGACTTTTCAAAGTATGAAGGGGATTTATTTCATTTATCTACAAATTTACCGACACATGATGGACGATGAATTTCAGTGTTTTTATTCAGAGTTTTGATTTTAACACTTTTAGAAACACGTCACAGTTTGACGGTTTAGCTGGAGAGTTTCGTGGTCGTCGTGAAAAGAGTGAAAACAGGAAACAGCTGATCGGATCCTCTCACCTCGTTTTTGCGTCCCAGCAGCAGGTAGGTGGCGGTGACCTCGTTATATTTATGACTGACCAGCGAGTCTTTGACCTCCTCTCTGGTGAAGCCCATCCCCACCATCACGTCTGGAGAAACACACACACACACACACACACGTCATCAGAAACACGAGTTCACCAGGACTACAGGTGTGTGTGTGTGTGTGTGTGTGTCTGTGTGTGCGTGCGTGTGTGTGTCTCCTCTCTCACCGATGCGTCCGGTGTCGTTGAAGTCCTCCTCCGGCTCTATGTGGGGCTTCAGCTCCTCGCTGTCGAAGCCCACGTTGATCCACTTGTCCCTCATGATTTGCTGACAGGGGACAGAAAGAGGACAGAAGTCTTCAGAACCAGAACATCAGAGTCCGGACCCTGAAGCCCGTCTGAGGTTTTAGAGCTGTGGTCAATCATAAATGCTGAGTCATGGTTCCTCCTCACCTCCAGTGAGCAGCGTTTGGCGGGGTTCAGGACCAGGAAGCGGCGCAGGATTCCCTCACAGTCCGTGGACATGTAGAAGGGGACTCGGTATTTCCCCCTGAGGACCCGCTCCCGCAGCTCCTGAACAGAACCACATTGATCTGGGTCAGACCCGAATACCCAAAAACCCCAAACGCTCCTTTATCTCATCTGTGACGATGACCTTCTACGAGTGGGTCAGAACCAAGTCTGGTACCGCCTTCTCTCACCTTTAGGTTCTGTCCATCGAAGGGCAGAGACCCACTGACCAACGTGTACAAGATGACCCCCAGACTCCAGATGTCCACCTCTGGACCGTCGTACTTCTTCCCCTGGAAGAGCTCGGGCGCCGCGTACGGCGGGGAGCCGCAGAACGTGTCCAGTTTACTTCCTGCTGAAAACTCGTTACTGAAGCCAAAGTCTGCGATCTTGATGTTGGAGTCGGCGTCCAGGAGCAAGTTCTCCGCCTACAGGAGAGAAGAACGGAGAGTGAGGTTCTGACAGAAGAGGTTCTGAGGATACCTGAGAGGACATGTGACCGCAGACATCCATGACCTCATGGAGGTCACATGTTCTCTCAACAGAGTTTGAGATGATGAAGCTCACCTTCAAGTCTCTGTGGACGATGTTCTTCTGATGGCAGTAGTGAACGGCGGAGACGATCTACGAGAGGAAGAGAGAAGACGTCAAACACACACGCACTTCCTGTTTGTACCGACACGTGAACAGGAGCGAGTTTTCTTCACGCCATGAGAGGCTGACGCAGTAGGTCATGTTTACATGTGCTGAATGTAACCGTTTACAGATGCTGAGTCATATTTACAGATGCTGACTCATGTTTACAGTTTACAGATGCTGAGTCATGTTTACAGTTTACAGATGCTGAGTCATGTTTACAGTTAACAGATGCTGAGTCATGTTTACAGATGCTGAGTCATGTTTACAGATGCTGAGTCATGTTTGCAGATGCTGAGTCATGTTTACAGTTTACAGATGCTGAGTCATGTTTGCAGATGCTGAGTCATGTTTACAGTTTACAGACTGACTCATGTTTACAGTTTACAGATGCTGACTCATGTTTACAGATGCTGAGTCATGTTTGCAGATGCTGAGTCATGTCTACAGTCCACTGAAGTAGGATGATGTTTATCAGTGAGTCCGGTCTTTCTCTGACCCTCTTTTTTTCAGGTTTCCATCAGACTTTGTTTTGATTATAGATTATTGATTATAATGAGACAGCTGTTTCCTGTGTCAGGTGAGCTCAGGTATGAGGTCGGACTCACCTGTCTGAACTTGGCTCTGGCCTCCTTCTCCTTCATTCTGCCGTGAGCCACGAGGTAGTCGAAGACTTCGCCTGAGAGACAAAAACAGAGCGTGAGGACTTCAGAGGTCAAAGGTCACTTATTTCTGAGGTCCAATAATGATCAAACAGGTCACACTGATCAACAATGAAACTGATCAATCCTCAATCAGATCCTTTGATCGGCTCACTCACCTCCGCTGGCGTACTCCATGATCAGGTAGAGAGTCTTCTCCGTCTCAATCACCTCAAACAATTGGACTGAAACACACAACAGAGGAGGAGAGGTGAGCACATGCACGCGCACACACACACGCATGCACGCACACACACACAGGTGAAGGTCGGGGTCACACTCACCGATGTTGGGGTGGTTCAGAGTCTTCATGATGCGTACCTCTCGAAACAGCTGAAAAAGATAAAAACATGACATCATGAGTCATGTGACTCGGTGACTGTTGACGAGCTGTCAATCATGATGACAGACGGGCTCCTTCAAAATAAAAGTCAGAACATTAGAGTGTAAAAAACTCTCTCTGTGTAACTCTGTCACAGAGTTCACTGAGTCCAACAGGAAAAACTCTCTTTATTCAGGTCCTCCACAGACACCCACAACCCCCTCACAGACCCCCACTCATCTCTACAGCCACCCCGGACCTGGACCACCCAGGGGGGGTGTCTGATAGGTGTAGAGGCTGACAGCGGAGCCTCCTCCTCCTCCTCCTCCTCCTCCACCTCCTCCTCCTCCTCCTCCTCCCTCTCATCCATCACTGAGCTCCAGACTGCTGCCTCCCTCTCTGTCTAATTAAAGTGTCTGATCTATGAACTCTATTTCTACAGACGGCAGAGGGAGACGTTAGACCAACTCAGTCACGGGCAGGTAGGTGGAGGACTGTGAAACTGTTCCCAGTGGGTTTCTACAGACTCTGTGAAATATTTCAGAAACGCTCGTCCATCATCAGCTGTTTGTGTTCGGTGATTAGAGACGCAGTGAGACATTCAGACCCTGGAGGAGAAATGTGACTTTAGCTGGAAGAGGAGTGAGCGTGCACGTGGAGGAGGACGAGAGAGAGAGAGAGAGAGAGAGAGAGAGAGAGAGAGAGAGAGAGAGAGAGAGAGAGAGAGAGAGAGAGGGAGAGAGAGAGAGAGAGAGAGCAGGAAACTCAGAAATAGAAAATAAGACAAATGAAGAAAGTACAGGAGAGGAGGGGCAGAGAGAGAGGAGGAGAGCAGAACACAAAGATCCAATAATAAAGAGGGAGGGTCGGAGGGTCGGAGGTTCGAGGGTGTGCAGTAATAACTGATGTTTGTTCAGTTTGTGTGTCAGAGTCGGTTTGTGTTGTTGTGAATAAATCAGACAGGAGTGAAAGAGTTAAAGAGGAAAACAAGAACTACAGTCCAGATTTCCCACGCTCCTGAAGGCAGCAGGCTCAGATTACACTAGATGTTCAGATTTATACCATAGATGTCGCGTGTGTGTGTGTGTGTGTGTGTGTGCGGCGATGAAGTGATGAAGCTGGCAGCGGCCTCCTAATCTGTGCCGGCTGAGATTTTGTTGTGCTGACGTAAGGAGCTGCACTGAGCTGAACTCTGATTTAATGAAGCTCTGTTTGTGAGCGGGGTTTAAGGACGACACACGGACACACACAACACACACAGTACACACAACACACACAGTACACACACAGAGAATACACACAGAGGGACAGAGTAACAACAAACTCTGAGTGGGTTTTATTTCAGGAACATTCAGAGGAGGGAAGACAGAGCAGCTGAATTTACATGAATGTTACACACACACACAAACACACACACACACACACACACACACACACACACACACTGACAGCCAATAAAAACAAGAGTGTTTCCTTTCAGTCACATGACCTGCGATTGTCAGTGAAGTTACGACACTTCCATGATGACATAACTTCAGCCGCCTCAGGGCACACCTGTCTGTGTTCACCTGTCTGTGCTCACCTGTCTGTGCTCACCTGTCTGTGCTCACCTGTCTGTGCTCACCTGTCTGTTCTCACCTGTCTGTGCTCACCTGTCTGTTCTCACCTGTCTGTGCTCACCTGTCTGTGTTCACCTGTCTGTGCTCACACACCTGTCTGTGTTCACCTGTCTGTGTTCACCTGTCTGTGTTCTTTCACTGATATCACCTGAGACATTCCTGCTCTTCGATGGACCCAGAGGAACAGGACCTGTTCACCCACACAAACTCACTTCCTGTCATCTTCTCACGCAGACTCAAACACAGTCGAACCTTCAGCTGAAGAACATGAAGAACAAACACTGGAGTGAGTTATTCTGAACCAGCAGGTTACAGCTGTGTTTGATAGGAGGGATGAGGGTCCAGTCAGGGACCACCAAGGGTTGGCAGACAAAACCAGAATTTCCACCGCATCCGGAATGGCGGCGATTATCACCATCCGCCAATTCCTACTGGATCTGTTTGTGAGGTGAATTTCATGGCAGATTACAGACAGAAGGAACAACAAGAACCTGCAGATTCACGTTCAATCGCTCAATAACGAGTCATCTCTCTAAAGACAGACACATAGACATATAAGCAGTAGACTGTGTCCTTCCAGAGGAGGAAATCTACTTCTAGACTTCTAGAATCAGCATCTCCTCATCCATGGTGTCATCGGGGTGAAATGACGTCTAAAAACCTTT
>OY660873.1:517500-555000 GCA_962446985.1 Xyrichtys novacula
ACTCATGTGACGGGTCGGCAGCCCGGGTCGGACCAGACAGGAGGAACCTGACCACCTCTGGACCTCATCTGACCCCTCAGAGTCCACATTCCTCTCATTCATTCAGGCTGTTGGACCTCAGTACCCTCTGTGGTCCACCTTTTCTAACTATCACCATGGCAACAGACCTGAGACTCAAAGGTTAGGGTACCTGGACTCTGAGGGACAGAGAGACTCGGAGGTTTGGAGAGTCTCTCAGAGTCTGGACTAGATCAGAGGACTTTAGTGGAAACTCAGGAGACAAAGAGACCTTAGAGAGAAACTCATGATGAGACCTCAGAACACACACGCACACACACACACACACACACACACACACACACACACTGATGAAACCACGTCACCTTCAAACGCTCACAGCGAGGTAAACATAGCAGCGCGGTCACATGATCACATGACCCTCCAGCTGATTGGTGGGAAAGTTCAGACACAGTCCTGACACCAACATCAGACTGAAGAGGGTTATAAAGTCAGGTCCAGAACTCAGATCTGACCCGGTTTATCAGGAACCGGGTCAGTGTCAGTACAAGAGCTGGTTCAGGTTGGACCAATCATAACCCCTGTTTTTATGGGGGGCGGGGTTTAGTACAGTACTGGGTCCAGTTTTCCATCAGAACCAGATGACATAGATGTCAGAGTGTAGATCAGCTGATGATTGTTGACGTTGTTGGACCCTCTGATCAGCTGATCCTTGTTTACCTCCTGATCAACACTAAAGGGTTAAAAAGGGGCGGAGCATAAATCTTTGTTCACTCCTCCATCATTCTAACTCTCTGTCAACCCCTCCCCCACTTACCCCCGGACTTGTCCCCTCCCCCAGACAGACCAATTTTCTCTCTATTCTCCGTCTCACGCCCGGACCCTCCCTCTCTTTTTGTCCTGAAGCCGTATCTTCACTTTACCCCCCCGGTCCATCGATTCAAACACTCCTCCTGATTACTGAGCGTGTCTGTGTGTGTGTGTGTGTGAGTGTGTCTAATTTGCACATTCAGCTCCTTGTTGCTGCAAAGTCAAAGAAATTGAATTTTCTCGGCTCAGGATCTTCATCCCCAGATTTCCTTCCTCCTCATCAGTACGACGGACAATTAAGGACTAATTATAAAAATACTACAGGATGAGGTCCATCACTGCAGAGAAGACAGAACCAACACTGTCCCCAAACCGGGTCGAGTCAGTCTTACATAAACCAAATCAACAGGAAGTCCCTCCCCTCAGAGGTCTGTGTGGTTGATCCTGATCACAGTCTGACGTCAGTCCAACAACATCAGTATGTCAAACATCTGAGTCAGACGGGTCTACAATAAACCTGTCAACACCTGCACAGTCTGCAGGTCATGGTTTTCCTTTAGGTCCTCCCCTCCAGTACAGAGGACACGCCCCCCAAACCACCAGGAACAACATTACAGAAGCAGCAGTGACCCGGTCTGAGATCCAGAGATCAGGTCATCTGGACCAGCTGATAACTGGTCTGTAGAGGTTTTGATGGTTCATCTTAAAACCTGTTAAAGGGATATTCTGGAGTAAAATTAACTCAGGGTCACCGAGTTAGACCCCCCCTCCAGAGATGAATGTTGTCGACCGCTTCCTTCTCTAGTTATACCAACTTTAGTAACGACCGCAGGATAGTAATACAGAGAGCCACGCCCCCAACCAAAACGCCACTCTATAGCCACAAATAATGCTCAGAACAGCACCTAACTTCATCAACAGGACATATAGGGTCACAGACATAGTACTATATTCAGAAAACATAAACTTAAGCGGGGGCGTTTCTCCACTTCTGTAGTCTATAAACTGGGCCAATAAACTTCTACTGTAGTAAAATGAAAAGGTAAAGGTGTTTTTATTATTGAGCCGAATTATCAATAAAATCATGATTTTGTTAACAGGTATGGATTTATGTGCTGTTGAGTTAATATATTTGAACAAGAGCACAGTAAAGTTAAATCAGATAATTTTTCAATGAGGTTCTGTTACTAAACTTTGACTTTCTGATTATATTTCCATGAAGAAATGATCATAAATGACTGATGGTCTTTAAATAACCTCCTCTTTGTTACTGAGGTCTGAAACAACAGCAGGACCAACACAAACAACAGACCACACCCTGCAGTCTGTGTGTGTGTGTGTGTGTGTGTGTGTGAGGGTGATATTGAGCAGAGGCCGGACGTGTGTGTGTGTGTGACGGCGTCCCCCAGCAGGCGAGTGGTGTGACCTTGAGCCGTCCTCAGTGTCAGTCCACTTCCTTTTCTCTCCTCGCTGCTGCGGCTCTCGGCCTTGTGGCTTCAGACCTGACACACACACACACACACACACACACACACACACACACACACACACACACACACACACACACACACACACACACACACACACACACACACACACCTCCTCCTGTCACATGTCACAGCAGACACAAAGTCTCTTCAGCGTAACTCATCAGAGAGACGACGACACAAAGAGGAGAAACGTCAGACTTTGACTCTCAGGAAATGAGTCTGTTCAGTTCTGTTCTTCACTGGTTCTGATCCGTCATGGTGGTTCTGACCCGCTCCAGTGACCTTTACCCTGAGGAGGCAGACTGGGATCAGAATAACTTCAGGGTTCATCATGTCGGGTACGAAGAGTCGGGTCTGAGTAAACCTTCATCCTGACTGACTGACTGACCGCTCATGGCAGGATGAAGGTTCCTCAGGTCACTGGGAATGTCCCAGAACTCCCAGTGTTCCCAGAGCTCATCACGTCATGTCTAAATGAAGGAAAAAGTCCTGAAGGTTTTCCTCAGGTCCCCCTCAGACCGGTTCCTCTCTGCTGACCCTCAAACATCTCCATGTCTGAGGATCTGAATCAGCCTCTCATTTCTCAATCCTCCATCAGGACTGTGTGTCAAGAGCAGCAGGAAGTTACATGAGCTCAGCCTGCGTCACTTCCTGTCAGCGTGATGACAGCAGACATGTCAGATGTCCACGACAACGCTCACTAAACACTTCCTGTCATCCTCCACGAGGAAACTGAGGCCGAAAACAAAAACATGTCAGAGAAGGACAGGCCGACTAAAACTGAGGCTCAAACATGGCCGCCTGACCCTGAGGACCACCATGATGAGGTCCATAATGAGGTCCATGACAGTCCTTGTCCTGGTGAGGAACCTCCAACAGTTTCAGTCAAAACCAGCCGAAGAAAATCTGTGAGCGCAGACTTCACTCTGACTGCTGCAGTACGCAAAGTGTAACAGGATTCCTCTGTCTGTGCTACACACACACACACACACACACACACACACACACACACACACACACACACACAGTTTAGTGTGAGCCTCTGGAGATCTGCCACATGACTCAGCAGGATCTCCTCTCAGGCTGCAGGACTGTGATGATGATCGGACCAGACCGAGGCGGACCGGCTCAGATCTCAGATCTGTTCTGTGTGGATCTACATCAGAGCTGACTCACTCCTGGGCCAGACTCGGGGTTCTGGGTCTCTGTACTGACCCGGTTCTAATCTGCTGAGTCACTGAGACCCTCACAGTCTGATCTATCAGGAGGTTCAGCTGATCTTCGCTCTGACGTAAAACAACAACGTCTTCATCTCTGTCTGCATGACGGCGTCTGAACCTGCAGGTCGATCAATATCTGATCAATATCTGATCAATATCTGCTGAACATGACGTCACTTTGTTCTGATTTTAATCTCCGAGCCTTGAACCAGTCGGACCGGTTAGTCCAAGAACGGTTCTGAGACAGTCATGTCCACAGATGTAGAGCGCTCTGTCTCCACCCCCACCCCCCCACCATCAGAGGGTTTTTGGACCCGCCCCCCCGTGTTGATCCTGGACTCAAAGGTTTACGTACCAGGACTGTCAGTGCGGTTCTGGACATGAACCTGGATAAGAGGACACACAGCTGAGGACTCGGTCAGAACCAAACTAACCCGACTCACACCGTCACAGAACTGAAGCGGGTCCGTTTGGGTTCACTGACGTAGATCCAGGAGTCAGAGGGTTGGAGGAGCAGAGGAGCAGAGGAGAGGAGGAGAGGAGCAGAGGAGAGGAAGAGAGGAGGAGCAGAGGAGAGGAGCAGAGGAGAGGAGGAGCAGAGGAGAGGAGGAGCAGAGGAGAGGAGGAGAAGAGGAGCAGAGGAGAGGAGGAGAAGAGGAGAGGAGCAGAGGAGCAGAGGAGAGGAGGAGCAGAGGAGAGGAGCAGAGGAGCAGAGGAGAGGAAGAGAGGAGGAGAGGAGGAGAGGAGCAGAGGAGAGGAGGAGCAGAGGAGAGGAGATGAGGAGAGGAGCAGAGGAGAAGAGGAGAAGAGGAGAGGAGCAGAGGAGAGGAGCAGAGGAGCAGAGGAGAAGAGGAGAGGAGGAGAGGAGAAGAGGAGAGGAGGAGAGGAGGAGAGGAGCAGAGGAGAAGAGGAGAGGAGGAGAGGAGGAGAGGAGAGGAGAAGAGGAGCAGAGGAGAGGAAGAGAGGAGGAGCAGAGGAGAGGAGCAGAGGAGAAGAGGAGAGGAGGAGAGGAGGAGAGGAGAGGAGAAGAGGAGCAGAGGAGAGGAAGAGAGGAGGAGCAGAGGAGAGGAGCAGAGGAGCAGAGGAGAGGAGGAGAAGAGGAGAAGAGGAGAAGAGGAGCAGAGGAGCAGAGGAGAAGAGGAGAGGAGCAGAGGAGCAGAGGAGAAGAGGAGCAGAGGAGCAGAGGAGAGGAGGAGAAGAGGAGCAGAGGAGCAGAGGAGAGGAGGAGAGGTTCAGCTGATGATGAAACAGGAAACTAAAGAGACGACTGTGAAGAGGAAGTCATGACCAGGCCGCAGAGAGAGAGAGAGAGAGAGAGAGAGAGAGAGAGAGAGAGAGAGAGAGAGAGAGAGAGAGAGAGAGAGAGAGAGAGAGAGAGAGAGAGAGAGAGAGAGAGAGAGAGAGAGAGAGAGAGAGAGAGAGAGAGAGAGAGAGAGAGAGAGAGAGAGAGAGAGAGAGAGAGAGAGAGAGAGAGAGAGAGAGAGAGAGAGAGAGAGAGAGAGAGAGGGAGAGAGAGAGAGAGAGAGAGAGAGAGAGAGAGAGAGAGAGAGAGAGAGGGAGGGAGAGAGAGAGAGAGGGAGAGCTAACTGAGTCTAACACTCAGTTGCCCTTTAATAATAACTTAATAGTGGTGCAACGGATCATCATTGATCCGTGATCCGTTCGGATCGACGTGTTCGGTTCGGCACACATGTGATCCGCGGATCGATTTCTGAAAGCGGAGAAAGGAGGAGCTCGAACGCCCCGCGACACTTAAATCCCCTGTATGGGAGCATTTTGGCTTCCCTGTCAATTATGATGAAGGAGGAAAGAGGTCAGTGTACAAAACTGCGACGGAGTGTAGGCACTGTGGCATAAGAAAGCCATATGACAGTGGAAACACATCGAGCATGTTCACGCATTTGAAGCGACATCACCCGGGTGTTTTACTGACAGGTGTTGTGCCGTAGATTGCACCCCTGCCGTAGAACGCACCCCCTGCATCCCCTCCACCCGTTAGCTTCTTAAAGTGGAGATAATGATCTCATATTTGATATGAATAGCCTGAATGAAATTATTAAAGGCAAACGCTGTTGAATACATCCAACGTAAGGAAAACTTGTATTATTTCGCCTTGTTATGTACTTTCAACCGCGCTCCCGTTAGGGGGTGCACTATACGGCAGGGGTGCATTCTTTGGCATAACACCTGAGATAAAACGAAAGCTGCCCAACAACCGCTCATCACCGCAGCATTTAAGCAGCCTCTTCCTGCGCAATCCGACCAGGCTAAAGCTTTCAAAAACTCTATCGGTGTGTTTATAGCTGCAGACATGAGGCCGTATTCAGTTGTGCAAAACGAGTGCTTTAAAAACATGCTGAAAGTGCTTGAGCCACGTTACGACATCCCATCGCGCACACACTTCATTTTTGGTTCATTGTTACATTTTAAAGGAAGGAGATATGCCTGTATATTGTACTTTAAGTTGTTTTTCATTAATAATTATGTTAAAAAGAAGATATTATGCCCTGTGCACTACTTTTATATATTTTATTTGTCTTGTTTTTTTTTCTTTTTGCTGATCCGAAAAATGATCCGATCCGTGACTCTTGATCCGAGGAACGATCCGATCCGTGAGTTTTGTGATCCGTTGCACCACTATAACTTAATAATAATAATAAAGATAATAAAGATAATAAAGATAAACACTCTTACAGAGATGCTGATGTGAAGCTCAGTCTTTCTCTCTCTCCTCTAACAAACACTCTGAAATCTATAATCAGCTGTTTCTCCTGCAGAACTTCCTCTGGTGGACCAGAACATCTCAGAAACAGACTCTGTGGTCCTCAAACAGCTAAGTGAATGACCATAGAGACATCTATGTGAAGATGATGTTCAACCACCACAGGAAATAAAGACGAGAGACGAAGACAGGAGAGAGGACAGGAGAGAGGACAGGAGAGAGAGGACAGGAGAGAGGACAGGAGAGAGAGGACAAGAGAGAGGACAAGAGAGAGGACAGGAGAGAGGACAGGAGAGAGGACAGGAGAGAGGACAACGTGTTTGAGAGAGAAGATTATAGATCTGCTTTAACTGTACAGGCCTGAGGGTCTACAGAGAGCTGAGGGGCCCCTCACATGATCAACAGGACAGTCTGACTGAGAGCCACTGAAGGTCCTTTAATAATGACCTCAAAGTCTGAACTGAAGAAAAACACCAGAAGATAAAAAACGGACAGAAACAGCTGTTTAAAAACAACAACAACAACAACGACACGGTTTAACTAAAAAAGGTCAAACAGACTTCAGAACCTCGGCGGTGAAAGTTTTCAGACTAACGGAGAGAGAAGGAGGAGGAGGAGGAGGAGGAGGAGGAGGAGGAGGCGGAGGAGGAGGAGGCGGAGGAGGAGGAGGAGGAGGAGGCGGCGGTGAAAGTTCAGGCCTAATTTCTGGCTCTGCTGAGTCATTAACGGGACGCTCTGCCAAATCTCTTAAGCTCTTTTTCCAGAACCGACCTGCTTCACATTCAGACTCCACCACCTCAGATCTGCTGAGCTCGGCAAACATACGCCAAAACTAACCATTGAGAAGAATCGCCAAAAGGTTGACCGCCCTCCTGCCCGCTCTCCTGCCCGCCCAGGAGGTAAACGTACGGTCTAGACAGATGGCGGCTCAGTCACCTCTCCAGGGACTTAAGCCGGACCTTTACGGGGAACTGGCCCACTTCTCTGACCTTTGAGCTGCTGTTGCACCAAAAACTCCAAACCCGTTTGAGTTGGTTTAAGCTGGCGGATTTACAGAACAGCCGACGTCAGCACGCCATTGTGTCCGATATAGGTCATCCAATATCAACCTGCCTAATTTGAGAGCAATCACGCACGGATCAGCAGACCTGAGTGGACCAGATGATCCAGACCCCGGGCTGTTTGGGAGCTGATGTGTTTCTGGGTGGAGCGGACGCCGGCGGGCGGGGGCATCAGAGGAGGGCACCAGCTTTGGGAAACAAGTCAGGGCGGCGTGTTCTGGTGAATCTTTGTCTTGTCCAGAACACAAAGACATGACGGCTTTATACAAGTGCACACAAGCACCAACACTCCTCCTCCTCCTCCTCCTCCTCCTCTGGTCCTCCTCAGTTCCTCCTTTTCTCTCTGACACGATTTCAGCCTCATGACTAACCCAGAGGAGAGGAAACAACACCGTCTGTCTGTCTGTCTGTCTGTCCTCACAGACACAGACGACACAGACGCTCAGTTCACCTTCACTGGTCATGATTACAGCTCTGTGTTTAAACACACACACACACACACACACACACACACACACACACACACACACACACACACACACACACACAGTCCCCTCAGAAACAGACGTCCTCGTTCCTCGAACCTCAGCACAACAATCAGTCCGTAAAAACAGAAACACAATGAGAGACAAAAGCGACACCTGAGCGACACCTGAGGACCTGACAGGTGAGAGGAGAGAGGAGCAGATCTGAGGTCAGTGTGATGAGTTTAAGGACACACCGTAAAAACTAACTCTGTCACTTCTTCATGTAAAATCTGGACTTCACTTCATCATCCATCTGCTCAGAGTCTACGAGTCACTTCCTTTAAACTCAGGTTTGAATGTTTGTCATTGACTCCCATTAAACATGAAGGATCTTCATTAAAACATGAACGTCCTAAAAGACAAAAAACTGATCCTCTTCAATCTGAATGAACGGGTCAGAACTTCACCAACAAACGAACACGAGGAGGAGGAGGAGGACAAGATCACTGAGGTCATGTACTGTTATTTTTACTGAAGTATCATCAGGTTTTGAGGAGATGATGGACTTTAACTCTGAGTATCTTTAACACCAGAACCAAAGTCTGTTTTTAGTCCACGTCAGAAGAACCTGAGAGTTCTGGACGCTGCTGTGAACTCTCTGTCTGTCTGTCATGTCTGCTGTGGTCTCATTATCTCTCACTGATGAATGATCTCAGCTCTGGAGCGTCGATGTCGTTGATAATGTTTGCAGGTTTGTCAGGAGGTTCTGCTCAAAAATGTTCTTAAACGTATAAAAACCTGAAGTTCAACATGAAGATCATCAAGTCTTCAGTTTGATTCTTAAACTTAATGATCAATAAATTTCCAATATTCCTGATCGAACCTCAGACTCTGTGTTTGTGAGGGCGCCTTCAGAGTCGAGTGAGGAGGTCATAAAGGACCCCTTGTCGTCGCCATGGTGAGGTTGCGGGTGAGAGTGGATTGTGACTGAGCATGCTCAGTCGTCACTCTGCTGTCTGAGTTTGTCCCTGTAAGAAGCTCCTTCATATCCAAACCTGCTGAGTGTTAATGTGACTAACACGAGCACAGAGCTGCTGAGACTCAAAGTCCACCTCCATGCAGGACCTCCTCTAAACCACAAACAAACGTCTGAGCTACTGCAGGTCCTCCGCTGGAGAACTGATCCTGAAGGAGCCGAAACAGATTCATTTAGGATATGATTTCTACTAAGGTACGTCACTGAGGGGTGTGGTCACTGAGGGGTGTGGTCACTGAGGGGTGTGGTTCTTATTTAAATCTCACACAGGTGGGTTTTGTAAGCTCTGATTATTTTCTGTTTCTGTTTTTCCTCATTTCACTCGTCCTGTTTTCACCTCATTTTCATCTCATCACTTTTTCATTAGAAGACAAAGATTTCGGACCTGGATCAGTCTGTTCTCTTTCCTGTTCTGAACAATAAATGACTGTTTTAACACTCAAACCAGACGGATAATTAAAGGAGTCACCGATACAAACGAACCTAAACCCCAGTGTCCTGTTTTGTTGAAGGGAAGCAGACGCTCCAGATCCTGTTACAGCCGATGAGAGGAGTCACCGTAACACAGCAGAAGACCTCAAAACCAGACCCTGGAGAGTCCTGCTGGTCTAAATCCTGACTGTAACGGGAACCAAAGGGCTCGGTCTAAACGCAGTGACAGTCCTACGTCAGGGTGTGGTCTGACACCACCTGTCTGAAGCTCCACATGGAGATCAGAGTCTGTGTATGAGGGACGTGACGGAGACTCCAGATAATAAACACCTCCCTGTCAGAATCTGCAGCAGCTCCTCTGTCAAAGTCACACAGCAGGTCGGAGGATCTCCTCCCACGTGAACCTCCTGGGCTCCTCTCCCTGCAGACAGAACATGCCCCTGAGCAGCAGAGCCTCGTGTTCAGGAACCATTCTCAAATATTTTCCCATGGCAGACTCTGAAGACTCACGTCACGGCCTGCAGCTACCACCACAAACTCTAAAATACAACACTGTGAAACAGGGTCAAAGTGAAGACCTGGACCAGAGAGACCCCCCCCACAGGAGACACACCGAGATAAATTGGGGTCACAGCAGCAGAGCACTGACTCTTTAACCCTAGAAGACGATGACAGGGTGATTTTAACCGATCAAACATGTTTTAGGTGATCTTCATGATGTTGTGTTTGTCTGAGTATCTTCAGCGTTTCCTTTGACATCTTTGAAGACATCTTAGTTTCTCTGATCCAGAACCTGCTTTTCCTACAGACACGGGTTCACAGGCTGATTCTCACCCGATCACAACAGTGATAGAGTATAAAAGCAGGTGATCTTACTAGTGATGCACGATATGAAAAATTTCAACCGATACCGATAACCCATAATTTTCTTCTTCTCATGGCCGATACCGATAACCGATAAATTCATATTTTTACATTTATTATAATCTTCATATAATCTGCAGTTTGTGCAGGATGCAGCGATTGAAAACTGATATTTTTGTTGCTCTGGCCTATCTAGAACAACAAACTAAAGTTTTTGGCTCTTCAAATGTGGTCATTTGCTATAAATAACAATAACAGAGCAAAAAGCAGAACTTCATTTGATCCCCTGAACTGTTCAACAGAACTGTAAACTGTAAAGGAGCCATTATGAGACGTTAGGATTAGCATGCTGACCGGACTAACATCTGACGTCCATATGTCTGTGGTAAAACTCACGTGTAGTCCGTTCTTGTCGATCAGGTTGTGAATGTATGTGGCGACAATATCATAGAGTGCAGGAAGAGACACATCCGAGAAGAAGCGGCGGCTTGGGAGAGTGTAACGTGGCTCCAAGTGTGCTATTAAACCCGGGTTCTCAACGACGGAAAAAGGCTGGTCGTCGACCGCTATGAACTCCATCACTTTGTCGTTAATGGCTTTAGCCTTTTCGCTGTCTCTTGAGAAGCTTTTGCAGTTTTTAAACGCCTGCTGAGTGGGGACATCGATCCTCCGTAGTGTTGTTGTCTTAGCTTTAGTACCGCTAGCGGCTTCGGCGGCTGTCTCATAGTCCTTTAATACCGCTTCGCCGCGATGGCGACTTTTCAGATGAGCTATCAGATTCGTTGTGTTAAAACTTGACGTCTTCTTTCCTCCTCTCGGAATCCTCGCTGAACAGGTTTTGCATATAGCAGCTGTTGTCATCTTCTGCCACTGAGAGAAACGACCATGCTGGTGAAGACATTTAATTATCAGTCAGGTAGTGACGGGGTCAGGCTTGGGACCTGCGAGTAAGGCGCGATAGATGACGTAACCAGCGCGTCTCGGACGGGCGGCTACTCCGCCTGCAAACGTTACTCGTAATTTCATTAATATATCGGATCTTTCTATCGGAAAAATGCACCTATCGGACCGATAAAAAATGACGTAATTTCCCCCCAAATCGGCCGATATTTTATCGGTCCGATAAATATCGTGCATCCCTAGATCTTACTGCATTTCAGGGCAGACAACCTTCAGGACGTCATATTTACCCTCCCTGCATGGACTCCAGCTGTGGTCCTGTCACAGGGTGGACGTCTCTGAGTGACACAGAGTTAAGGTTCCTTTAACTTAGTGATTGTTTATTGAGTTGGTTTTCAGTCAGAGCGGTCCTGGAGTTTACCTGCTCTCTTTATTTAACACAGTGGTTATGAGTAACTATCACAGAGTCGTGATTTTAAGGGGATTCTGATGGTGAGAGGAAATATTGGAGTCATTTTTACTCCAAATCTGACATGTTTCGGTTCTCTCTCCTGTTTTTGTGCCGAGGACCCTGAGAAGACTCACATACCGCAGGGATGGGTGGAAAAGAAACTCACTTTACAGTTTATATTATATTTGTTGTTGATGAATGTCTGATTCCAGTTATTTTGTTGTTTTTTTAAATGGTCCCTTTTTCTCCTCCCTTTAGACGTTAAACAGTTAAAAACATAAAACGACTTTCACTCGTCGGGTTTTGATTTATTTTGATGTCATTGACTTTTTCTTTGGTTTATTATTTCAGGTCAAAATCACCTGATAGTGACGGTGTGACTAATTTTAGTGTTAAATTTGGAGGAAGTGAGTCGGAGTTTGGTCGGCTGCAGCTCAAGGTGGAGAAGTGAGGGGTGGTGTCAGCTCGGTGTCCTTGAGAGAAAGGTGGGGGTCCTCTGGACAGACATGATGCCTGAACAGGTTAGAGGTTAGACTGCAGGTCTGTTATAAAGACAGAAATGTAACCTGAAGTCCTGACCCCCCAAAGACCCTCTAACAGACCCTGGTCCTCCCAGACCGGCCTGACACAGCAGATTTCACAGACCCGTTCAGAGGGATCAGAGGTACGGAGGCCCAGGAGGTACAAAAGGATTCATGATGGAGGTGAGAGAGGAGGGAGGGAGGGAGGGAGGGAGGGAGGGTGTGGAGAGGGATGGGGGCCTTGCATCAGATCCATTTATTATTGATCAGCTGGAGGAGTCAAACGGACATGCGCAGTGAGGACGCCGGTGGGTGAAAACCTGATATTTGTAAAAGTGATCAATTATTTCTGATCTTTAACACCTCAAGATCCGGTCCAGCCCGGTCCAGATCAGACTCTGGGTCCGTTTGAACAGGCAGACTGATCTGTGGGCCTGGAGGTTCTGGACGGGATGAATGAGTCGGTATTTCTGATGGACTGATGTGGTCTACTTACATGGTCCGGGTTCCGCTCGTTCCCGGGTAGTGCCGTCCGTAAAGACATGTTTGTCCCTGAGTTGGACCTGTCCGTCCAGCAGTGAAGAAAGTGAGGTTCTGGTTCCGTTCAGACTGGGTCAAACAGACAGTAGAATAACAGCAGCAGTTCTTCTCATCCACTCCTCATCGTCAGGTCCGTGAAGGCAGCACGGATCACCTCACTGTGATCCAGCTTAGATGGATCAGATCAGAACATCCACCTCATGTCTGTTAGCAGAACCGAACCGGCCTCAAACAACCCGGACCGTCCCCCCACTTCTGCTCTCACTTTCCCCGGTCCACCCTGACGTTATCGGACCATGTCGAGGATAAATAGACCCGGATCACCAAGAACAACACGGTACCGGCGGCTTTACTTGGACCTGAATCCTCTCATTATAGGAAAAGTTCGGGAACAGAACCATGGAGGGACCTGAAGGGGTCCAGAACCAGAGAACAGCCGGGGTCTCCGTATGTCCCCGTGACCATAGAGGGGGGGTTTGTTTTCCTGACGGAGTTAATGAGATTTTCTCGGTGACAAACGTCCAACCGGAGGATCCAACCGGGACAGACGGAGAGGGAATAACGGAGAACCGAGACACGGTACCGGCCCGTGAACAGACAGAACCGAGTCCTGGGCTTTAAATGAAGGGTTGACCTGAAGAAAGCGGCGGATGTTCAGCTCAGTCTCCGGCTCTTCCTCTCTGTCCTGTCCGCCCTCTGCTCTCCTCTGTCGGTTCTGTTGTCAGGGTTTTGGCGGGTAAACGAAGATCTCCGGCGGCGTCAAAAACAGCGAATAAAACCGCGTCCGTGTGTCCGAGAAATAACGACAATTTAGGGCGAAAACGATGAAAGAAAACGGGATCTCCCTCCACCTCCCGAGACACACAGTAACCAGAGAAAGAGGGAGGGAGAACCATAGATACAGATATAAACGCTAGATGTCTTACGCACGCTGTGAGCCAATGGAGACCGACGTCCGCGCATGGCGGCCATTTTGCTACGGTCAGCTCGTCCACTCCTAACATTCCAGTCTACGGTTCATGTAACATTTAAATAACCATAGATTGATTAATTTTAAACCGATTTTCAAACGGTTTGGTTTGTAACAAACCTCAGAGTTTTAGTTATGTTCCTGTATACTCAAGAATAATTTTAACCATGGATTTACATAAATAAACATTAAACAGATAGGTAGATCAATAGCTATAGGCCTACACACACAAGGCAGTTATATTAAATCATTTATATATAAAATATTTAATCATTACATGTATGTTATATCAGTAATATTTTTATTATAGGGATAACTATAATAACATATAACAATAACATATATAAATATTTTATATTTTCTATATAAATTTCTGCCTCATGTTTCCATATTAGATGTTTTTAACAAACCAAACAGTTTGGAAACCATGAACAACTTCAGTTGTGTTGAATCTAAAGAGCATTTCTGCCTCTTTAACTAATGTAAAATTACTGGGTCAACTTTGTAATGTGTACTTGGTCTTAGTTAGCTAAGTTAGACAGCTGATAAACACAAGACCATCCACAAAGACTGACAATTAGATTGAATAAATAAATAAATAGGCTGTTATATAAGAAATTAAAATCTCCATTGTGGTCACAGCCTTGACAACAACTGTGCTTCATGATTAAGTCTTTTTTTTCTCTTGCTACTAACTACCTTAGAGCGAACCAGAATGGTAAACTGGAGTAAGATGGCCGCCGTGTAGGGACGCCGGTGACTCCGCCTTATAGAGTCATCTAGTCTTTCTTATAGATATCTATGGGGAGAACGACGTCAGCGACCAGAAACAGGCAGGGCTGCTGCTGCTGCGTCGACGTCGGCGCACGCGCACACTCACGCCTTTATGCCTCCTCTCGCGGTGCCTTCAGGGACTCCCTGTAAAATCCGCCTTTCGAGATCCGAAAACCATGACTTAGACTAATCTGTCAACAAAAACTCCGAATAACAGATGATCTATTTGAAATCGTCTTTCTTATATTAGACTTTAAGAAAACATTCATTTATAGGGTAGAGTTCACTTTTGTAAATAAAGAAGAGACTGTGTTAAAGAGGTGGTTCCTGTTGGTCAGGACAGAAGTCCAATCTAATTCTACTTCATTAACCCAAAATCCATCCTAGAGCTTCAAGATGGTCTGAGATGAGTCCTTGGATAAATAATCATGGTTGTTAAGATCTTCAGAGGATATAGGAGAAAGATCTGTCTTCTACACTGGATAGAGAAAAATCATGTGAAGGGATCCTCTTTAACTCTGAAGAATACAGAAGAGAAACCAGAGGCACATTTATTCAGTATAAAATCATTTATAGATATTGAACAGAATGGGTTTAATTCATAATGATCTCTGTTGAAGTGTGGGGCAGGAAGTGGAACATGTGTACAGACTATTCTGAGGAACCCTGAGCTCCGACTCTGAGTCTGAGGGAAACACAGATGATGATGATGATGATGATGGAGAGATTACAGAGTGAAAATGAGAAAACTGGGAGAGTTCTGAGAGACAGATGTGTTCACTCTCTGTCTTTATTTTCCTCTTTTTTATTTTATCATTATGACTATCTTTGACCTCCATTACATCTGTTTTGTTTGATGTTCGTTTGTCTGCTGCAACATTGAAAAATAATAAACTTTGAATTATAAAAAATAGGTTTACAAAAACTTTTTACACACATCAGCAGTAATTAAGGGTTTTTAATTAAGGGTTTTCTTTTTATGTCAAAATATCTTTAATTGTTATTCCTTCAGTTATTTCTCCTCTCAGCTCGATGTCACCCTCTAGTGGTCTAAGTACAGTCATTTTAAAAGACTAAAACTAATTATCATTATCAGCTGAATAACACGAGTTTTATAAAAAGGATCTTTTTCTGCTTCATTCTTTTGAATATGATCTGACTCAAGTTTAAGAAACTGTTCAAGCAGAACCTCTCACCTTTACACACTGATGCCCTGTTACCTTAAATATAATAAAACTTTAACGTTCTCACAGTGGTATTTTATCTATTTTGAAGCTTAATTATGTATTAAATTTCACACATATTCACACGAACAGGCTGAGGATTGTGTGTGACCTCCTGTCGCCTGAGAACCACCCGAACACTAACGTTAGAGTCCATGATGACACAGCAGTTAGAGGAACTGTCCTCAGGCTGGAAGAAAAAGGCACCACTCCAAAATTTAGAGAGGATGATCAATCCTGCACCGTCAGCTGTCCTGTCCATCTGCTTACATAACACAACATGTGCACTGTAGCATCATATTGATCCGCCTCGAGTTCATTAAACCTTTTTCACTTGGAGGCTGGAACACAAAAAACAGCTTTTACTTCATTTAATTTAAATTCAACCTTAGCTCCTTTTTTATTCGGAGGTTATTGAGAAATCAAACGGTCAAACGGTCCTGATTATATATTTAAAAAAACACACAAACTTATTAAGATTTTATAACCTGAACTACACGATTCAGAGCACTTGTGGCTGACATGAGAACTACAACAACAACCACCGATAATAATCATCTGCTGGTGGAGTTACATTTCAGGGTCTATTATCCAAATAAACAGGCTGAGACTGATCCAAGTTTCAGTGGAGGAGGTTCCTGACACCAACAGAGCCCAACACCTGTGCTGAGGACAGGCCTGTTTACCTGTCAGACCTCACTCAGGGCCAAACACGATACACAACCAACATCACCTCAGTATTCACCATAATAATAATATGGAGGATAAAACGGGCCCTGACTATAAAGTGATCCAAATTAATCATTAATAATTCTTTAATATGTGAAATCTAACCGTGACGTCGTTTTTTAATTAAAGAGAATCACATACAGTTCAGTCCAATAAAAAGCCCATTAACAAAAATAATCACAACACCTGTCAAATATACAAACAGGTAAAGTGTTGGTACTTTAAACTTGCCTTGATATACTACATTTCACTATATTATATTATTTTATATTATATTATACTATAATAATAAAAATAAGAATAACTTTATTAATCCCGAAGGGACATTCATAATAAAATTATTATATTATTTAATTATAATATTTAATATTATTTAATTATATTTTATTATGTTATACTATACTAAACTATACTATTTTATATCATATTATATCATTTCATATCATATTATATTATTTATGGAGGTGTTGACCTGTGATCCATCAAACCCCTCAGAGATGGTTGTTTCATTACGGCTTCAGGTGAAGAAAGTCACACTTGACTATTTTGGGGGTTTATTTACATATTTATATTAAGGTCAGAAATAATAAAAAAACTCTCTTCATATCTTTATATTATAAATAACAAAGTTAACAAAGTCTTACCTGGACAGACCTGAACCTGGTAGCGCGAACCCAGGGCCTCATCCTTCAGGCACACCTGTACTTCCTGGTTATAAATGAGACCCTCGAAGACCCCTCAGACTCAGAGGTTAACGCTGGTTCAAACAGTCATCCCTCAGAAAACAGGGAGAGTGAGGGAGTGAGGTTCAGCAGCAGAGCTGAGAGCAGCAGCTGGAACAGAGAGAGGATCGATGCTGGAAAAACAAGCGGAGCAGGGGTCCATATTTCCACGGGCTGCTGAGGATGTTCTGAACACTGTGTGACAGAGAGCAGCAGCAGCAGCAGCAGCAGCAGCAGCCCGGTCCAGTCAGCTGTGAATAAACCAATGAGAAGAAAAAAAACACACCGGCTGAGGAAGCATCAATATATCTGATGACCAAAGTCAGAGCGGGGAGGAGTCAGCTCCAGCTGCTGGAGGGTCAGTCTGCAGGTGAGGGGTCTATACTCACAGACACTGTGGAATATCAAACAGCTCAAATAATGATGAAAAGATCAAAATAATCATCTACCAATAAATAAACAGAAATCATTCAGTCTGTGTGAGGGGAGTTATAATTTAAGGGGATAAATTCACTGTAATTTGGACAAAGAGGAAGAGTTTCTGTGTTTCAGTGAAGTGAGGTGAGAGAAGGTTTGTTTTTTTTCTCCAAATTTTATAACGTGACCATCGATTTTATACACGCTCAGCATCTAATATATGGAAAATAACTCCAAATTCATTTAATAACAGTGACATCATGTAATCAAACTGGCATTTAAAGGGTTAAAATTCTGAAAATTCATTAATATTTGAAAGATATGATCAGGAATGAAGTTGATTAAAAGATTTAGGCAAAAGAGTGGATAAAAATATTAATGTATAATATTTTTAAAGCACTTTTAGGAGACGGACATTTTTGTCCCTCTAAGGACCTAAACCAAACTTTTCTTTAAAGACCCCTGAGAGGAAAAGATTCACTAAACTATTCAGTGAATCTGTGTTTGGACAAAAACCTGAACTCTGGATTTTTTACTGTCCTTCAGATACAGACGCTGAGCTCTGTGTTCATACATCTACTCACCAACAGGGGGCAGTCTTGCACTATAACTCAGAGCAGGACTCTCCATCATCATCATCATCGTCCTGTACAGAGACAACCATCATCTTCCTCAGACTCTGACCTTCATCCTCTCCTCAGAGCTGTAAACCGGCCCCTAAAGGTCAGAACCGTCCTCCTCGTCATAAACTGAGGATGAACATGACACCACACCACATGTTTTAATGTCCCTCTGTCTCTGTTAAAATAAAACATTACAGTTGGAGGTCAAAGGTTAAAGCAGACAGTAAACAGCTGATTCACCTGAAAATACTGATGTTTGATTATAGACTTGAAATAGATTCCTGAAGAATCCAAACACGACAGTAAATGTTTAATGACAAGAACCAGGAGGGGAGACGAAACCTGATCCTAGAACTTTATTCACTATTTCGTCTCCGTTAAATCACAAAAACTGAGAGTAGAGCTGGGCGATATAAAGTTAATCATGATATATTATTTACATATCAGCTGATATGGATCAATATCAGGATATAAAAATCTAACAGTGTTTCTTGGTCTCATGTCTTTTCCAACACAATAATCTCCTGCATCTGTGAGGTCTTTGTGTCTCTTTGGCGTTTTGTCGTAAGGCGTCGCTCTAGAGAAAGCCGACTGAATGGTCGTCTGTTTCAGGCGCCATGGGCTCCTCGCTCCTCTCGGGGTTCGTAACCTTTTGCGTTGCGCGTGCTCTGCGGCGTGGCGCTGCTTCAGGTGGTGAAAAAGATTTGAGGTATTCCCCGACTTTGTGAGAACATGTACTCGACATAATTTACAGTCCACATTACTCTGCTTCATGTCCGACCTCCAAAAACCAAAATACCTCCACACCACCGACGTTTTCCTAACGCCAGTGTTGTGGTTGACATTGATGTGGTCATCTGTTGAGCCTTCATGGTCATTTCTGTCGGGGGTAGCACTCATTTTCTTTGTTTCTCACCAACAGTGCTGTCGGCTTCACCTGTTAAAGTGCTATGGTTGGGTGGAGCTGCTGTCTGCTACGACTTTGCTGCAGTTGGTTGATACTTGGTTCTAATTCAGAACATGATTGGTTCAGACCCGGAGAAACTCCCCTTTTCATTGGCTGTTCGTATAGTCGACCAAAACATGTCAGAATGACGACTATTGAAAAGGATATTGATCATGTTTTATATTGATATTGAGGGAAATTAATTTTTGATATATATGGTTATCGTTTTATCGCCCAGCCCTACCTGATCGGTAACCCCGCCCCCTTAAACTCTGATTGTGTTTTCTTCATCTGAACCTTTATTAGGGTCACTCTTCATCTGTTTGTTATCCCGGTTCATGGTGTGTGTGTTTTGTGTTTGTGTGTTTGTGCGTCTGTGTCTAATTACCACCTCCTCTGTGTTGTGCCTCATCACCCCCCACTGACTCTCTCTCTCTCTCTCTCTCTCTCTCAGGGATCAGTGGCAGTGAATGAGCAGCCTGCCGTGTCACCATTAATGCCAACAAGAAAGAGGCAGGCCGAGAGGGGGAGGAGGAGGAGGAGGAGGAGGAGCGGGGAGTCATTCACTGCGTGTACCTCTGCAAACGTTGACGAAGCAGAGGAGGAGAGAGGGGAAAAGAACAGAGGAAGAAAAAGAGGAAGAGGAGAAGCTTAGAGGCAAAGAGAGACGGACGCACGAGGAGACAGGAGGTCCAGGTGAAGGAGAGGAAGGAGGAGGGGGTCAGAAAGACGGGGTCCCTCTTCTCTCCTTCTGCTCTGGGATTAGCAGGTTCCTCTCCACCTGTTGTTCTGAAGACTCTTCAACTCTGCATCCACCGAGGAGACGACTACAGCGAGACCGAGAGAGAGAGGAACAGAGGGACAGAGGGACAGAGGACGGACAGATTAACAGAAGAAGAAGAAGAAGAAGAAGAGGAGGAAGAGGAGGACAAGAGGAGTTCAAGTCATGCAAAAAGGTAAGCCTTACAGGGCATGCTCCCTTCTCCAATAATCTCCTTACTCTGTGAGTGTGAGTCTGTGAGTGTGAGTCTGTGTGTGTCTGTGTGTGTGTGAGTCTTTGTGTGTGTGTGTCTGTGAGTGTGTGTGTGTGTGTCTGTGAGTGTGTGTGTGTGAGTGTTTTAGGAGAGACTACATTATTTTGAAAAGCAGCTCAGAGATCTTCTCTTCTCTTCTGTTTTTTTTTATCCCTGTGAATAAAATCAAATATTTCAGTGAAACACAGAAAATAAAAAAGGTGAAAAGTTCATAAATCGACTGATTTATGAGGAATTAAAATAAATCTAAATTTAACAACAACTAAAGGAAGTCCTGAACGATCACGCCCTAAAAAACAAGACGTTCAAAAAACAAAGACCAGTTTAAAACAGTCAGAGGTTATTATCGGCCAATCAGAGAGGAGCAAAGGTTCGAGGAGACAGAGACGCACATTTATGAGATCATTAAAAAAAAACAGGTTAGCTTCAATATTTTTAACTGTTAGAAAACTAGAGATTCAACCGACACTTTACAGGACAAGAAATAAAGACAATAATAATAATAATAATAATAATAATAATAATAATAATATTAATAATAAAAATAAACTTTTAAAAGTGAGCAGTGTTACCTGAAACAAGAAACAATAGTCTCTATTAAAGCAGCTTTTGTGTCTCAAAGCAGCAGAAGTCGATATAATGATAAAAATAATACTAATAATATTAATTAGAAAGGACAGCTGGACTTAGTTGAGACATTTCTCCTCAGGCGTAGATGTAGATGGATTCTGTCTGTCGTCTCTCCTTTTCAGTTGTCTTTATATTGATGTTCATTGTTCATGAAACTCTCTAACTGCATCGATCACATTTTAAAATCAACAATCGGCACAAAAACATCTCAATGACGTCCTCTGCTGGGTTAGAAAATCGATCTTCTTTGGGTTCGGTTGGAGTCCACGGCTGCACCATCGGGGGGTTTCTCTCCCCTCACAGTGGGGGGTCGGCGGCGTCCCCCTCAGGGTTCACAGGACTGATGTGGAGCAGACTGTCCTGATGAAGTGGGATCGACTCGACCCTCTCTTATGTTGAACAGATTTATCCTAAACTGACTCCATTTACTAAAAACTAAAGTTTGAACCTCTGAGCGCTGAGACGAAGGACGACAGTCGCTCCTGATTCTGAGCATCTCCAAGGAAACGCTGCAGAACAGTTCAGTTTCCCCAATATTAGAGTATTTACGGTTTTATTAGGATCATTACAGTGTCTGAGGATAAAACGGTGTTTCCTCCTGAACGTCATGGACTCACTCGAACACTCGGAGGGTTTCACTTCAGCCTCAGACTCGGTCAGAGACGAACTGAAGGTCCAGATCCTCCCCCCAGGAGCTGGTCCAGGTCTTCTCCTCCTCTCTCTCTCTCCTCTCTTTTCTCAGTTTCATCCCTTCATTCCTCTCTTACCGTCTCTTAAAAAACTGTTTCATCAGTTATTTTTGTTTATTTTTGGTCCCAAAGTTTTAAATCTGATACTCACACACACACACACACACACACACACACACACACACACACACACACACACACACACAGACCAGGCCACAGTGTTACACAACCTTTGTCCGAGACCTCTGCTGGGGTAATTAGATACTGAAATATTAATAGGAACTCTGTGTGTGTGTGTGTGTTTGTGTGTGTGTGTGTGTGTGTGTGTGTGTGTGTGTGTGTGTGAGGGAGACCAGGGCAGACCAAACTGCTCTGATCTGATCCTCGTTCTCCGTTTTCTTGTAGGTCTCTCTGTCGCTGACGTTCCTCTCAGGTTTGTTCTCCGTTAGCTTCACCGTCTGATCAAACAGAAGCTCCGAGGAACAAACATCGTCTTTTTAGATCTTTCACAGCTGATCACTGTCCAGATGTGGTCTGCTCAGGTCCCCCTAAACCTCCTCTGATGAACTTTGATAAGACGCTGATATAAAACTGTAAAAACTGGACGACACTCGGCGGTGAAGGTGAGGCCAAAAGTAAAGAGCAGCGAGGTTAAAGAGGCACAGCTGCTGAGTGTCCAGAAGTCAAAGGATCAAAGTAAACCTTCATTAGGGAGGGATGAATAATTCAGCACACACACACACACACACACACACACACACACACACACACACACACACACTCTGAGTTAAACTGTGTAAGGATTCCTGTATATTAAAACATCTCAGCGTCTTTAAATTGGTCTATAATCAAGTAAACATTAAAGGACGCACCCCCACTACACACACACACACACACACACACAAACACACACATACTGAACAATAACCCACAACAACAAAGAGGTAATTGGATGTAGTGTCATGTGACCGTCTTTATCGAGTCTAATCAGTTTAACCTTTAAAGTGATTCTCTGATCTGGAGGAGAAGTCAGGAATAAAAAGACCTGGTCTCTAAAGAACCTCCTCGAACCCGGGATCGAAACCCGGGTTTACAGACTGACAGACAAACAGACAGACAGACAGACAGACTGACTGACAGACAAACAAACAGACAGACAGACAGACAGACAGACAGACAGACAGACAGACAGACAGACAGACTGACTGACTGACAGACAAACAGACAGACAAACAGACTGACAGACAGACTGACAGACAGTCAGTGAGGCGTTTAAATCAGAGACCGAAGTTTCACTGAAGAGACAGAAACAGACGAACAAAAGGAGACGAAGGTGTGACCCTGACTTCATGATAACAGTCAACAGAAATATAAAACTGAACAGTTTAAATAAAGTTAAAAAAAAAATCACTCAAAGCTCCGGGTTATTTGAGCGCCCCCTGTGGACAGAGCCGTCCCTACACGCTTTAGTAAAGTCCTCTGACAGTGGAACTGTCCTGTGATCGTAAATATGTGGAAATAAAACTAAAGATGTTTCTTCATCAGCTGAACTGACAGTGACCCTCCTGAACTTAAAGGGATATTCTGTCATTAAACTAATTTAGGGTCAAACCCACAGTAACACCGAGTTAGACCCCCCCCCCCAGAGATGAATGTTGTCGACCGCTTCCTTCTCTAGTTATACCAACTTTAGTAACGACCGCAGGATAGAAATACAGAGAGACACGCCCTCAACCAAAACGCCACTCTATAGCCACAAATAATGCTCAGAACAGCACCTAACTTCATCAACAGGACATATAGGGTCACAGACATAGTACTATATTCAGAAAACATAAACTTAAGCGGGGGCGTTTCTTCACCTCTGTAGTCTATAATCTGGGCCAATAAACTTCTACTGTAGTAAAATGAAAAGGTAAAGGTGTTTTTATTGAGCCGAATTATCAATAAAATCATGATTTTGTTAACAGGTATGGATTTATGTGCTGTCGAGTTAATATATTTGAACAAGAGCACAGTAAAGTTAAATCAGCTAATTTTCCAATGAGGTTCTGTTACTGAACGGAACTACACCATGATCTACTGAGGTTAGTACATATAGGGTCACAGACATAGTACTAGACACCAAACATCTTTTTAACTTTGACTCATTTCTTTAGTAAAGAGACTAAACACAACTCACCTACTCTCTTCCAGCAGACGCTTGTTTGTGGGGCAGCCCTGATGAGTCGATCACAGAGTGCAGCAGAAAAATTATGATTATAAATTCATGGAAATGATCCGATGAGGTGGCGGCCCGTCTCTCGCCTGTGTGTGGTGGTTCTGGACTAGAGTATGTTTTCTAAGACTCATTCACTCGTTACACACACACACACACACACACGTTTTCCTGTGTATTTGTGTTTGTCAGCGTGTGTGTGTGTTTTATGTGGACCCCGTTAGCAGACTGAGCTCTACTCCATCACTGACTCTGAACCTGAACAGAAGTGTTTTTATGAGTCCTGCTCCTTTAATCCAGTTTAGAGGAAACACAACACCTGATATGTGTGTGTGTGTGTGTCTGTGTGTGTGTGTGTGTGTTGTTTTTATCATGCTCTGTTGGAGAGGCTCTGCTCAACTCCTTCTGACCTCAGAGTGTTTCTGACTTTTGTGTTTTTAAGATTTACATGAAAAACAAACAAATAAAAATGTGAAACTGACGCTCCTCTGACCTCCTCAGGATCTGCAGGTGACCGCTGATGACCAGGAACCAGAACCATGGTCATTCTACAGCAGGTAAACACACACACACACACACACACACACACACACACACACACACACAGATACACACTCATTAGTGCTGAGAAACTCATTCTGCTCTGTATTGTTTCTACTGAGGGCTCTTTGTGGTCGAGCACACACACACACACAGACACACACACACACACACACACACACACACACACACACACACACACACACACACACAGACACACACACACACACACACACACAGACACACTGGATGGTTTTGATCCTGGGTTCACGCGTTGCTGATCTCGTCAGTCTTTCTGGTCCACTAACCCGGTCTGACAGCGTCCCCCCGCTGCGGCGCCCCAAATGGGACGAGCCGATAAAAACAGGTCCGACCAAATCATCCGTCAGAGTGTGTGGATGTTCGTCACACACACTCTGACCTTCATCCTCAGCGTACAGGTGTACCCGCGCTGACCTGGACAGGAAGTCTGCTGATGCCGGGTCACTCTGATTAAAGCGGTTTTAGGAGTTTTGAACGTGAAGGCGGAGACTGTGGAGGACTTTGGATCGGTTCCATCCTGGACTTTTCATCGGGGTCAGAGACTTTTCTCTTCAGTATCTCATGAGGACGACGGTTTCAGGACGGTCGTCTTCTTTGTCAGTCTCTGTTTCTCTGAGGACGTCTGACTTTAGATGGATCGTGTTTGTCGGAGTTTCTCTTTGGATCGTCTCTGAAAACCAGAACCAGCTGAGCTCTGAGGACCCGTTTACAGCCAATGAGGAGCCCTGAGGTCACCGTCTGGATGGCGTGCATGTCTTAGCTTGGTAACCATGACAACGGCCACGAAGAGGAAAGGATCTCTGTGGGGTCTGGAGGACTCTGAAATGAACGCTCGGCGTCTCAGCTACAGGTGCACCACCCTCATCCAGGTAAAGTCAGCTCACAGCTCAGACCTCAGATTTACCGTCTGTTTGACAAACAGGGAGTCAAAACGTTTCCTGCTGCGTCAAACTCTGAGAGCAGGAACCTTTAGAGAAGGTTTAAGAACGTTTGTCCTCAAACATCAGAGAGACGTCCTCACCCTCTGACATCAGGAACCTCCAACAGAGAGGATCTGATGATGGAGCTGATGGAGATCTACGTCACTGTAGGTTATCAAAGGGTTAACTCCACCGACAGACCGACAAAGACCAACAAAGACCAACAAAGACCAACAAAGACCAACAAAGACAAACAAAGACAAACAAAGACCAACAAAGACAAAACAAAGACCAACAAAGACAAACAAAGACAAACAAAGACAAAGACCAACAAAGACCAACAAAGACAAACAAAGACCAACAAAGACCAACAAAGACAAACAAAGACCAACAAAGACCAACAAAGACTAACAAAGACTAACAAAGACAAAGACCAACAAAGACCAACTAATTAAAATATTAAAACTTATTATTAAAAACTGATTCACTAACGAGAAACGAGTCAATAACAAAAGACTACAAAGATGGACGACAAATATCAACGAGGAAATTATTGTGTGGTTGTTGTGTAACTGTTGTGTGTCTGTTCAGTCACGGTTGTTGTATGATTGTTGTGTGATTGTTGTGTGGTTGTTGTGTAACTGTTGTGTAACTGTTGTGTGTTTGTTCAGTCACGGTTGTTGTGTGATTGTTGTGTGATTGTTGTGTGTTTGTTGTGTGATTGTTGTGTGTTTGTTGTGTGTTTGTTGTGTGATTGTTGTGTGTTTGTTTAGTCATGGTTGTTGTGTGTTTGTTGTGTGATTGTTGTGTGATTGTTGTGTGTTTGTTGTGTGTTTGTTGTGTGTTTGTTGTGTGATTGTTGTGTGGTTGTTGTGTGTTTGTTGTGTGATTGTTGTGTGTCTGTTGTGTGGTTGTTGTGTGATTGTTGTGTGGTTGTTGTGTTTTTGTTCAGTCGTGGTTGTTGTGTGGTTGTGTGATTGTTGTGTGTTTGTTGTGTGATTGTTGTGTGTTTGTTGTGTGATTGTTGTGTGTTTGTTGTGTGTTTGTTGTGTGTCTGTTGTGTGGTTGTTGTTGTGTTTTTGTTCAGTCGTGGTTGTTGTGTGGTTGTTGTGTGATTGTTGTGTGTTTGTTGTGTGATTGTTGTGTGTTTGTTGTGTGTTTGTTGTGTGTCTGTTGTGTGGTTGTTGTTGTGTTTTTGTTCAGTTGTGGTTGTTGTGTGGTTGTTGTGTGTTTGCTGTGTGTTTGTTGTGTGATTGTTGTGTGTTTGTTGTGTGATTGTTGTGTGGTTGTTGTGTGTCTGTTGTGTGGTTGTTGTGTGTTTGTTGTGTGTTCGTTGTGTGATTGTTGTGTGGTTGTTGTGTGGTTGTTGTGTGTTTTTTGTGTGATTGTTGTGTGTTTGTTGTGTGTCTGTTGTGTGGTTGTTGTTGTGTGTTTGTTCAGTCGTGGTTGTTGTGTGGTTGTTGTGTGTTTGTTGTGTGATTGTTGTGTGTTTGTTGTGTGTTTGTTGTGTGATTGTTGTGTGTTTGTTGTGTGTCTGTTGTGTGTTTGTTGTTGTGTGTTTGGTCAGTTGTGGTTGTTGTGTGTTTGGTCAGTTGTGGTTGTTGTGTGTTTGTTGTGTGATTGTTGTGTGTTTGTTGTGTGTCTGTTGTGTGGTTGTTGTTTTGTGTTTGTTCAGTCGTGGTTGTTGTGTGGTGTTTGTGTGTTTGTTGTGTGTCTGTTGTGTGTTTGTTGTTTTGTGTTTGTTCAGTCGTGGTTGTTGTGTGGTGTTTGTGTGTTTGTTGTGTGTCTGTTGTGTGGTTGTTGTTGTGTTTTTGTTCAGTCGTGGTTGTTGTGTGGTTGTTGTGTGTTTGTTGTGTGTCTGTTGTGTGTTTGTTGTTGTGTGTTTGGTCAGTTGTGGTTGTTGTGTGTTTGCTGTGTGATTGTTGTGTGTTTGTTGTGTGTCTGTTGTGTGGTTGTTGTTTTGTGTTTGTTCAGTCGTGGTTGTTGTGTGGTGTTTGTGTGTTTGTTGTGTGTCTGTTGTGTGTTTGTTGTTTTGTGTTTGTTCAGTCGTGGTTGTTGTGTGGTGTTTGTGTGTTTGTTGTGTGTCTGTTGTGTGGTTGTTGTTGTGTTTTTGTTCAGTCGTGGTTGTTGTGTGGTTGTTGTGTGTTTGTTGTGTGTCTGTTGTGTGTTTGTTGTTGTGTGTTTGGTCAGTGTGGTTGTTGTGTGTTTGTTGTGTGATTGTTGTGTGTTTGTTGTGTGTCTGTTGTGTGGTTGTTGTTTTGTGTTTGTTCAGTCGTGGTTGTTGTGTGGTGTTTGTGTGTTTGTTGTGTGTCTGTTGTGTGGTTGTTGTTGTGTTTTTGTTCAGTCGTGGTTGTTGTGTGTTTGTTGTGTGTCTGTTGTGTGTTTGTTGTTGTGTGTTTGGTCAGTTGTGGTTGTTGTGTGTTTGTTGTGTGATTGTTGTGTGGTTGTTGTGTGTTTGTTGTGTGATTGATGTGTGTTTGTTGTGTGTCTGTTGTGTGGTTGTTGTTTTGTGTTTGTTCAGTCGTGGTTGTTGTGTGGTGTTTGTGTGTTTGTTGTGTGTCTGTTGTGTGGTTGTTGTTGTGTTTTTGTTCAGTCGTGGTTGTTGTGTGGTTGTTGTGTGTTTGTTGTGTGTCTGTTGTGTGATTGTTGTGTGGTTGTTGTGTGTTTGTTGTGTGATTGTTGTGTGGTTGTTGTTGTGTGTTTGGTCAGTCGTGGTTGTTGTGTGGTGTTTGTGTGTTCGTTGTGTGTCTGTTGTGTGTCTGTTGTTGTTGTCTTGTTAGTAATGATCACTGTTCCTCGTTCCTCTTGTCTGGTTTAGTTCAGATACTGAGAAATACTTTCAGAGAAGTTCTTTCTTTGACCAGCAGAGGGCAGACTGTCACTGACAGACCTTTAGTCCAGTCAGATCTGAAACTTCAGAGGAATTTTAAATCATTAAATATTTGATTTGACCTGAAATATTAAATATTAAAGACTAAGTGAATCTGTCCAAACATGTCTGCAGGTTAGTTTCACTACATGAAGGTCAATTTACAATATTTGGAGGTTTTCTCAAATAATGAAATCAAAGATTATAATTCAAAAATGACATAAATATAGAGTCAGGTGTAAATGTGACTCGACCCTAAAAAGATGTAAAATTCTCGTTAATTTAATCGGGTGGTTTGGTCTTGGACCCAGATCTCAAGCTCGTTCCCTTGAGATCATCAGTCTTTATAATATATTCATATAACCTACAGTATTTATAATATATTCATATAACCTACAGTATTTATAATATATTCATATAACCTACAGTATTTATAATATATTCATATAACCTACAGTATTTATAATATATTCATATAACCTACAGTATTTATAATATATTCATATAACCTACAGTATTTATAATATTTGGAGGTTTTCTCAAATAATGAAATCAAAGATTATAATTCAAAAATGACATAAATATAGAGTCAGGTGTAAATGTGACTCGACCCTAAAAACATGTAAAATTCTCGTTAATTTAATCAGGTGGTTCGGTCTTGGACCCAGATCTCAAGCTCGTTCCCTTGAGGATCATCAGTCTTTATAATATATTCATATAACCTACAGTATTTATAATATATTCATATAACCTACAGTATTTATAATATATTCATATAACCTACAGTATTTATAATATATTCATATAACCTACAGTATTTATAATAATATAACCTCCAGTATTTGTAAAATAATAATATAACTTACAGTATTTATAATAATATAACCTCCAGTATTGATCAGCTCCTCCAGCTCCTCTCTGTTTTCAGCTTTCATCTCTCTCATAAATACTCTCTGTCGTTTGTGTGTCTGTGATGTTCCCGTCAGCCTGTAAACTAAATGTTAACGATGATTGTTCACTGGAGCAGACCGACAGCCTCTCTGTGTTTTTAATTCACCGTCGTTTACAAACACACTGAACTTGTCACTTCGTATGAACCTCTGACCTTTGACTTATGATCCATCTAAATGCAAATGAGCTGAGCAGGAAGTGTCTGTCTATTATGTGACCTTTTATGGGCGTCTACGTTTTTTAGTAGGCCACTGGTGGGCGGAGACATTACAGTCTGACCCTGACAGTAAATAAAACAGCTGTCAATCATTTGGTTTCCTGAGTCAGATTGAGAAACACAGACAGAAACATCAATAAACTGATGTGTGCACCATCACCAGCAGGGGGCAGCACTGTACCTGCAGACCTCTGACCTGCAGACGGGTCAGACTGAGTCAGAACCAGGAGAGAGTCGGTCTAATTTGTAGTTCACAGAGGATAACAGGAAACCACAGAGCTGAGGTCATGAGTTACAGCGCTCTATTATCCTAAACTCTGACAAAGACGACCGTGACGCCGACTTTAACTCCTGTGTGTCTGTTTTTAAAACTGTCTCTACGAGAGTCAGCTGAACCAACGACAACAACATGAAATAATAGGAGAGAAAGGAGAGGGGGGTTTACTGCCTGAACTTTCTGTCTGTTTCCTGTTTCTCCTCTTTACCGACTGTCACCGCTCTGAACAACAGTCAGTCACACAGCAGCAGCAGGTGTAAGTGAATACCTGCTCCATGTCTGTCCTGAATTATTAAACTGAGACAGAAATGATGAGAACACACACACACACACACACACACACACACACACACACACACACACACACACACACACACACACACACACACACACACGGATGTTACCTCACTAACACCTCAGAACCTGTTTATGAGACGATGAGAGTCCAGACCTTCTCTGTTTGTGAGGACACACACACACACACACACACACACACACACACACACACACACACACACCTATCACTACAACATTACAGGTCAGTGAGCCACACTACCTTGTACTGTTTATTAGAATAAACTCCAGAACAGTACCAGAACTTCACTGATCTCTAAAGGAGACTCGTTTGTCTGCTGCTTAAATAAATTAAATAACCCCTCAGGTATCATGAAGTGATGATATTCGGCTGTATTTTCAGTATTAAGTTGACTTTATAATATTTCCAGATACTCATATCTCTTCATAAATAACTGTTTTCTGTGAAGATGCTCAAAGCTGTAAAATCTACAGAGTTCAGTTTTTATTTTTTCAGTGACTGAAGTAACAGGATATTATTGATGGAGGAGCTGATAACCAAAATAACAGAATTATATATTCAATGTAATGTGTTGAATTAACTGGGTTATTAGTCTGTGTGTGTATCAGAGGAGACACGACTCACTTTATCTGTTTTATGAATATAATATCTTTAAAAACATCTTTAATATCTTTGTTTTTGTATTTTTATTTTGTGTCTCATCAGGAAATATCACATTTGAATTTCTGTTTTCAAGATTCACACAGAAACTGACAGTTAAACAAAGTCTGTTTATGTTTAAACGTCTTTGAGCACTTGGAAAAGCGTGTTGTTAATAAAATTTATTATTATTATTAGTAGTAGTAGTAGTAGATTTATCATTATTATTATTATTTACCAGAAGAAAAATCAGAATTTTTGAAGTTCTTCGATTCGTCGTCTCGTCTGGTTACAAAACTGCAGAATTATGAGTAAAAAAGGACCATGACTGTGAGACTTTCTCCATAAACTGATTATCTGTAGATTCATGTTTCTGTACACCGGAGTAAACAAAGGAAGAAAAAAAGTCTAAAGATAAAAAAGAAGAGAGGAGGAAGAAAAATAAAAGAGAAGAGACAAAAACTGACACTGAACAGATCCTTCAATAATTCAACATGTGGTTTCTGATAGATGCTGCTGTGTGTGTGTGTGTGTGTGTGTGTGTGTGTGTGTATGTGTGTGTGTGTGTGTGTGTGACAGGTGCTCGGTGGTGTAATGTTCAGGTGGCTCAGTTTGCCAGACAGAGTATTTACTTAATTAAACCGACATGTATGTGACACACACTCAGGTAACTGCTGGTACTCATCACACTTATATAAACACACACACTTACACACACACACACACACACACACACACACACACACACACACACACACACACACACACACTCACACACACACACACACTTGTGTCAGACAGATAAACCTCCCTCAGATCTGTTTTTTAGAGTCCCTCAGGTGAAGATCCAGGTGAGCTCAGAGTCGTCTCTCTCTCTCATGTCGGATCATCTCTGACTCTCTGACTCTCTCGTCTTTAAACTGAGATCCTCGCTCTGATATTCTCAGACACGTTAAAGTGTCCGTCTGCTCAGAGAGGATCTGTGGTCATGAACTCAGACCTGAAACTCCACAAAGTCTGATCATAATCTTTAGACCATTAATTCAAAGAACTCAGGAGACGTGAGCGAAGAAGACGACCGACAGAACAACGAACATGGAGGAGAAACTCAGAGAGACACTGATGAAGGAGTCCACCTGACAGGACTGAGGACAGACCGGAGGTCCCTGTCCCCCAACGTCAGAGATCAGACTCCCTTCAGTTCAGTGATCTGATGTTATTTTTCATTTCCTCTCAATAATCAGTCTGTTGAACTCCAGCAGACTGATGAGGAGGCACGAACATCAGCTGTTGTTCTGACTGAACCCCCTTAAATAAAACCACATATTCACATTTACACAGAGGAGGAGGAGGAGAAGGAGGAGGAGGAGCAGGGGGAGGTTCGGCTCGAGTCAGAGAGGTTCTAACTGAGGGACCAGATCAGGAGCAGAGACCAAAAAAAAACAAGAAGATCATCTTTGGTCTCCTGAAGTCAGAGCCTGGAGTACGCTAACCCATGAGGTTATCCAATACCAGGACACACCCGAGGAGGAGGAGGAGGTGACTTCTTGTTGCCGTGGGCAACAGGGAGGTTGTAGGGGCCGGGTTAACTAAGACTGAGTGTGACAGAGAGACGGAGGACAGGAGGATCATCCCGGCAGGAGAAACTGTGAGGTCTTCAGAGAGCGGTCTGTTCATCAGAACTTCTGAGTGACACTTTGGACCAGACCGGACTGGACCGGACTGGACCGGACTGGACCGGACTGTTTGAACCCGCTCCACTTCAGTGATGTCAGACCCTGGACCTTCTTCTTTCTGAGGATGAACCCAGAGGAGAGACACCGAGGCAGCATGAGGCCCTGATCTCCTGAACCTCTGAAGAGTTCCTCCTGTTGGAGCGTGAAGATGGTCCTGTAGGAGGCGCTGTGTTCAGAACCTCCTAACCTGAACTGGACTCTGATATCTCACCTGGATGTTTGCTGACTCTGGATCTGCTGAGTCTGACTGACACACCTGAAGATGTACAAACGTCGAGGTTACGTGGAGCTCTATGAGAAAGATCTCGCCAAATGGGCGCTGCTACGAAACGTCAACACTGTGATGAAACACAGCACGCTGCTGCCGGTATGTGTGTGTGTGTGTGTGTGTGTAAGTGTGTGTGTGTGTGTCTGTGTGTGTCATGGATCATAATTGTAGGTCTGTACTCTGTGGTCCAGCGTCATGTATGATCCTGTCTGTGTGTTTTTCAGGCGTCATTATAGATCATTCAGAGTGTGGCCCTGCTGTGTGTGTGTGTGTGTGTGTGTGAGAGATATGTTTGTATGTTGGAGATTTAGAAGAACCGGGTTTTGGGTTTCATGTGTTTTAGGGAACAACGTCTATAGCCACAAATAATGCTCAGAACAGCACCTAACTTCATCAACAGGACATATAGGGTCACAGACATAGTACTAGACACCAAACATCTTTTTAACTTTGACTCATTTCTTTAGAGACTAAACACAACTCACCTACTCTCTTCCAGCAGACCCATTACAGACTACAGCGGGGTGCCGCAGCTCAAGGAAGAACATTTATGATCATTTCTTTATCATTTCCTTGAAGTAATAATCACCATATTAATCATTTTACAGACGCGGTAGTTCTTCTGTCTTAGCGTCTCGGTCTGATTGTATTTCTATGAAGAAATGATCATAAATGTTCTTCCTTGAGCTGCGGCACCCCGCTGTAGTCTGTAATGGACTGGCCTGAGGTCTCTCTACAAACAAGCGTCTGCTGGAAGAGAGTAGGTGAGTTGTGTTTAGTCTCTTTACTAAAGAAATGAGTCAAAGTTAAAAAGATGTTTGGTGTCTAGTACTATGGCTGTGACCCTATATGTACTAACCTCAGTAGAACATGGTGTAGTTCAGTTCAGTAACAGAACCTCATTGGAAAATTAGCTAATTTAACTTTACTGTGCTCTTGTTCAAATATATTAACTCAACAGCACATAAATCCATACCTGTTAACAAAATCATGATTATATTGATAATTCGGCTCAATAATAAAAACACCTTTACCTTTTCATTTTACTACAGTAGAAGTTTATTGGCCCAGTTTATAGACTACAGAGGTGAAGAAACGCCCCCGCTTAAGTTTATGTTTTCTGAATGTAGTACTATGTCTGTGACCCTATATGTCCTGTTGATGAAGTTAGGTGCTGTTCTGAGCATTATTTGTGGCTATAGAGTGGCGTTTTGGTTGGGGGCGTGGCTCTCTCTATTTCTATCCTGCGGTCGTTACTAAAGTTGGTATAACTAGAGAAGGAAGCGGTCGGCAACATTCATCTCTGGAGGGGGGGTCTAACTCGGTGTTACGGTGGGTTTGACCCTAAATTAATTTTAAGGTGGAATATCCTTTTACCTGTAGTGTGATGGTGTGCACTGTGACTCTTTTACCTGTAAATATGAACATCTCACTGATTTTAGTTCAACTTTGACTCTTCCTGAAGTTTCTGGCTGACTTGTTGGTTTAATGTTGTTGTGTAAAAACGTTGTTGGGAACCTTTGTCTCGTGTTTTTGTTTCTGCTCGGTGAATTATTGTTGGAACAGACGACTGACGGAGACGTCCAGCTGAGAGTTTCACAGTAAAGATCTGCTCCTATCATCTGTCTCTGATGAGGGTCAGGATATCCAACGATCATCTGCTCCTCAGGGTCTCCATCTGAACTCCTGAGACACGTTTTCTATCTCATCATTTTAGGAACCAGAACTTGGTCAAAGATCAACAAAATACAGGAAGTAACATGGAGCCTGACTGAACCCCTCAGTCTGACCCGGGTTCAAGGGTCACATGACTCTACATCTGTTAGAAGAGTGACGCTGATGGTCATGATGCAGATATTTCAGAGTAGATCATAATAACAGTCAACTTAACGATCAAAATCCATAATTTACCAAATAATCAATCAAACTAATCTGTGATTTTGGTCCATTTCTTCTTGTTGGTAAAACTTAAAAACAAAGATGTTCCAGGACCTGACCCTGGTTTAGGTCTGAACTCTCTCTCCCTCCTCAGGGCGACTACGTCTGGCTGGACCTGAAGACGGGTCGGGAGTTTGAGGTGCCGATCGGCGCCGTGGTCAAACTCTGTGATTCAGGACAGATCCAAGTGGTGGACGACGAAGGAAACGTAAGTCTGGAGATAATAATAATATATATGTGTGTATTTATATATATGTGTGTATTTATATATATTTGTGTGAATTTATATATATATGTGTGTATTTATATATATGTGTGTATTTATATATATATGTGTGAATTTATATCTATATGTGTGTATTTATATATATTTGTATTTATATATATATTTGTGTGTATTTATATATATATGTGTGTATTTATATCTATATGTGTGTATTTATATATATATGTGTGTATTTATATCTATATGTGTGTATTTATATATATTTGTATTTATATATATATTTGTGTGTATTTACAATATATGTGTGTATTTATATCTATATGTGTGTATTTATATATATGTGTGTGTATTTATATCTATATGTGTGTATTTATATCTATATGTGTGTATTTATATATATTTGTGTGAATTTATATATATATGTGTGTATTTATATATATGTGTGTATTTATATATATATATGTGTGTATTTATATCTATATGTGTGTATTTATATATCTATATGTGTGTATTTATATATATGTGTGTATTTATATATATTTCTGTGTATTTATATATATTTGTGTGTATTTATATATATTTGTGTGTATTTATATATATTTGTGTGTATTTATATATATATTTCTGTGTATTTATATATATGTGTGTGTATTTATATATATTTGTGTGTATTTATATATATTTGTGTGTATTTATATATATTTGTGTGTATTTATATATATTTCTGTGTATTTATAAGTATATCAAAGTTTTAAATGAGGATGTTTTTTGACAGAGGGCTGAACTGAACCGACGATAAACTTTGTCCTCATGTTTCACTAAACTCTGATTTTTGTCTCCGTCCTCCAGGAACACTGGATCTCCCCCCAAAATGCCACCAACATCAAGCCAATGCACCCGACCTCCATCCACGGGGTGGAGGACATGATCCGCCTGGGGGACCTGAATGAAGCTGGAATCCTCCGAAACCTCCTGATCCGATACCGAGAGAAGCTCATCTATGTGAGTGTGGGCCGGTCTCTGTATTATATCAGACTGATCCTGGATCTGCTGCTGCTAACCCTGATAGACTCTGTTAGTCCAGAACTACATGACCTGAGGTCTGAGACCTGACTGATCTGGTCCACGGTGGTCTTGATTGTTTCAGTCTTGGTCGTAGTTCCTCTGAGTCTGTGTCCTGGTCATGCAGACTCAAAGTTTTGTTGAAGGTTTCACAGTTAACCTCTCAGTCTTGACTCTTCAGCTCTGACCCTGTCCTGACCTCTGACCTCTCAGCTGCTCTCCTCTGTCTCTCCTCCTCCTTCCTGTTTCCTCTGAAGACTAACTGTGGCGGTCGGGTAAGTCAGCTCCTGATCGTCCAGCATGTCCCACTCTAAAATCAAACAGACGTTTTCTCTCCTAACCCCGTTTTTCCTCTGCATGTTCAGTCTGCTGCATGTTTCAAAGCTCTTAGTTTGCATTAATTATTATTTAATAAACCTGTTTATGAAACAGTTTCAGTGACTCTGAAGAAATAAGTGAAGAGAGAGAGACAGAAGGTCATGAATTCATCAGAGTTTGAAGATTATTTCTCTACGTTAACGTTCGATAACAAAGTCAAACTGACAAACTGAGTCGAGTCGTCTTGATACTGATGCTGACTCCAGATCTTCACAGCTCTCCTTGAACACATGAACAGACCTCAGACCTGCAGACTCTCACAGAACTCGGAGGTTTGTTTCCAACATGGCCGCCTCTTCTCACGTGGTGAACTCTGATACTCTCTCTTTGTCATCCGTCACCATCTGAGAAGCAGACCTGCGTCATCCTCATGGAGCCCTCAGCTCCCTCTACCTGCTGCTCTCTGTCCTGACCTGTCCTGAGTTACAAACACAAACATCTTCTCCCTCTCTGTTTCCTGTTTCGTGGTCGCAGTACGGACATCGCTGGAGTTCAGACATCGCTGTTATTTAAAGTCTCATCTGCAGGTTCTGTTTCCAGATTCAGGTCTCAGTAACTCCACAAACGTCTGACAGGACCAGGTTTGGGTTTGATGGAAACACAGACTGTTGCATGTGAACGTGCACGTGTCCGTTTGTGTCGGTCCTGAAGGATCGAAACGTTTCCCCCTCAGAGACGGAAGAATAAAAACTCAATCATATCAATAAATGGTCTGTCTCCTCTGTGCAGACCTACACCGGCTCCATCCTGGTCGCCGTAAACCCGTACCAGCTGCTGCCCATCTACACCGCCGACCAGATCCGCCTCTACACCAACAAGAAGATCGGGGAGATGCCTCCTCACATCTTCGCCATCGCAGACAACTGTTACTTCAACATGCAGAGGAACAACCGCGACCAGTGCTGCATCATCAGGTAAGAGAGAGGAGGACCGCGGCAGACGGCCGTGAGTCCAGCACACGTCCAACAGTCGGACCCACATGGAGCCGGTCCCTGATGGTCCAACTCTGTTTGTTTCTCTCTGACCTTCAGTGGAGAATCAGGAGCAGGAAAGACCGAGAGCACCAAACTGATCCTTCAGTTCCTGGCGGCCATCAGCGGACAACACTCCTGGATCGAGCAGCAGGTCCTGGAGGCCAACCCCATACTAGAAGGTAGAGCCACACCCTCACTCATAAACATGCTGACCTCAGGATCCACTACCTTTACTGACATGAGGACGTCACACACAGACCACAGAGACCAAGAAAACTTAAAAAGAGACACTAACAAGTGAGAGGATTTTAAAGTTTTAAAGACATAAAAATACGACGACAGAGAGAGAGATCTGCACGACCTGAAGAAGCAGCCTGACCACAGAGACTCCACGCCTCCACAAACACCAACTTCATGTTTCCGTCTCCTTCAAATATAAAAAACAAGGTCTCTAATGGAGACGTCCTCCTCAAAACCTCTCCGCTCTTTCTTCTTCTTCTTCTTCTTCTGCAGCCTTTGGAAACGCCAAAACCATCCGCAACGACAACTCGTCTCGTTTTGGAAAATACATCGACATCCACTTCAACAAGAGAGGAGCCATCGAGGGAGCCAAGATCGAGCAGTACCTGCTGGAGAAGTC
>OY660873.1:557500-562500 GCA_962446985.1 Xyrichtys novacula
AAAGACACTCACAGACACTCACAGACTGTGTGTGTGTGTGTGTGTGTGTGTAGGGGATCTACGGCCGCCTGTTTGTGTGGATCGTGGAGAAAATCAACGCAGCGATCTATAAACCCACGTCCTCTCAGCCCAAAGCTCTCAGACGCTCCATCGGTCTGCTCGACATCTTCGGCTTTGAGAACTTCACAGTGAACAGGTTTGACACACACAGACACGCACGCACACACACACACAGACACACACACACACGCACACACACACACACACACAGAGCAGAGTTAAAGTCAGTTCTCCTTCCCTCGTCTCTGCAGCTTCGAGCAGCTGTGCATCAACTTTGCGAACGAGAACCTGCAGCAGTTCTTCGTCCGTCACGTCTTTAAGCTGGAGCAGGAGGAGTACAACCTGGAGAACATCAACTGGCAGCACATCGAGTTCACCGACAACCAGGACGCTCTGGACATGATCGCCATCAAACCCATGAACATCATCTCGCTCATCGACGAGGAGAGCAAGTTTCCAAAGGTGAGCGCTCTGAGGAGGACAGGTCTGATCTCCTGAAGGTCAAAACTGTGACTGTTTTTTTCTGAGTTTGTTTCACTCTTAGGAAAAAAAGCAGCGACTGTTTTAAGTTCGTTTACATCTGTGACTCGTTCATCAGATCATTCAGTCCGCTTTAGTTTTTAAAGATCATTAATAATTAAAAAAGAGAGAAAACCTGCAGTCTAATGTTCTGATCCAGGTCCTCCAAGATGAAACATCACGAGACCCCGAGAGTCGATCCCAGGAAGTGAAGTTCTTATCTGAAATAACAAAACCTCAACATACAGAATAAACTGAATTTTGGCTTCAATCAGTCAGACAGAGTCAGACTCTGGTGGATTCAGGACCTCAGAGAGACCTAGAACATCTAAATCATGTCCATCAGAAACTAAGACAGGAGTCCAGATACATGACAGTGTGTGTTTGTGTGTCCTTCAGGGGACAGACACCACCATGCTGAACAAGCTCAACTTCCAACACAAAGTCAACACCAACTACATCCCTCCCAAGAACACCCACGAGACTCAGTTCGGCATCCAGCACTTCGCAGGAGTGGTTTACTACGAAACCAGAGGTCAGAGGTCGTCTGTCTGCGCACAGAGAGAGACACTGAAGTCTTTTACTGCACAACAGTCTGAATATTCAGATCTCTGTAGGACCTGCTGCTGTCTCAACACTGCAAACATGCTGTCTGTGTGTGTGTGTCTGTGTGTCTGTCTGTGTGTGTCTGTGTGTGTGTGTGTCCTGCAGGTTTTCTGGAGAAGAACAGAGACACTCTGTACGGCGACATCATCCAGCTGGTTCACTCGTCCAAGAACAAATTCATCAAACAAATCTTCCACGCTGATGTGGCCATGGTACACTCACACACACACACACACACACACACACACACACTGACCTGTGTGTGTCGTTTCCCTCAGAGTTCACAGCAGTCGTCTGTCTCTGAGTGTTGAATCGTTCTGAAAAACAAAAATATGAAAAATAAACTCAAACAAATCTTTAGTTTTTATTATTTAAAATCATTTTAAAATTATTTATTTGACTGAATAATTAAATGTCAGAGTTTCATCTTCTCATGTGTCTCAGTAACGTCCAGCTCCACAGCGTTCCTGTCCTCTCTGTCTGTCCTCTGAGTGTCCCTGTGTGTGTCTCTCTCTCTCTCTCTCCCTCTGTCTCTCTCCCTCTCTCTCTCTCTCTCTCTCTCTCTAAAGTTTCTGTGTGGTTGTGCTGCTCGTAGTTCTGTAGGTCCTCCTGACAGAGCTCCTCTGAAGGTAAACAGTCCCTGAAAATCCTCCTCATCCCGTCTTCATCCATCTCTCCTCATCTTCTTTAACTCTCATCCTTAACTCTCATCTGACCCTCCACCTGAAGCATCTTCAGTTATTATTTCTACCATCACATTGTGTTCTCTCTAATGAATATTGACTCGTGTCTGAAACACGTCTGCTGGTGTTTACAGTGTTTTTCATTATCTATAGATGTTAATACAAAAATGTCTTCTGAGTCTTTCTAAATATTCTGTGTTACGAAAATTAAATTCAGGACAGTGAGACAGATTTTATTGTCAAACACAGTTTCAGTAACAAACACATCGTTTTTTTTAATTTTGAAAGTAGTAACCAAATGTTACTTCCTCAGATCAAGTCGAACTTCACTTATTTATCGTTAGACAGTGACTTTTTGTTGCCACTGGGGGGCAGCAAACTCTCGTGATTTTAAATAAATTAAAGACAGAAACTTTATTAATTTATTGACATTTTATTTTATGTTTCCTGCATCTTTGCTTCTCTATGCTGCCGATCATTAAGATGTTTATATAGATTTAAAATTAAACTCCCTCCATGAGAAATATGGAAGAATTAATTTTTCCTGTTATTTTTCTAAGGACTGTAGAATCATCACCATTTATTTAAATTCAACTCAAATAAAATAGGATTTTGTTGACACTAGTTTTTACATTTTTCAACAAATAATGATTGAGGTTGTCAAGAGTCTTTTTTTAATAATCTTAAATTTACTGATTATTATATTTTTTAAGGTTTTTATAAAGTAATGCTGGAGGTGAAAGTAATTCATTTGACTGTTGAAGAAAAATAAATATTCGTACTTGCTAAAAAATAAATCTGTGGCATTAAAAATACAACTGCCAGAATGTTATTGTTAATATTTTTAGTTATACTGCCCTCCAGGGGACAGAAATGGAACTGCAATCACTAAAATGATCCAGTTAGCCACAATTTAAAAAGTAAGACTTTTTCCTCAAATTCGGTTTTAATCCCTTTAAATCAGACTGAGACAGTGTTTAACATCTCACATGTTCTTGAATGTTACCCTGAGGAGTTGACCACATTAGTTAATAATTAATTCGTTTTTTCAGACCGTAATTAATTTTACCTTTAAAGTTAAAGAGTAAAATCCTGTCCGGGCTGATAGTTCCGTCTCTGACCTCCTCTGGACTCCTGTCGTCCCTCCCTCATGTTCTCCAGGTAAACTTTCTCCACCTGAGAGTTTCACATGTTTCACTTTTTAACAACACCGAATTTATCCCGGTACCGACTTCCGGTCCATTTCATCAGAGACCCGAGCATTTAGGCGCCATTTTAACAGACTGACCACGAGTTTGTTGTTTTTCTTACAAACATATAATTACACCGATATGGAATATATAATATTACATAATATAATATTATATATAATATTAATGTCTAACTATCAGCTGGTAATGTAAATAAAACTTTGGTCAAAACTTTAGTTTTTCTTTTTAAGAGTCACCAAACCGAACTAGAAATCCTCACACTGCCCTCTAGTGGTCACTCTTCGAAACTGACAGACAGTGGTCACTTAATAATCTTATTATATAATCTTATATAATCCTATATAATCTTATTTAAAGATGTCAGAGAGTGTAAGTACATGTGTATTTTCTCTTTCTTTAAAATAAGTATAAATCAGTAAACAGAAATAATCAGATCCTCTGAGATGCAGGAAACAGAGTCTCAAAAAATAGTTTTCTGTCATTAATTAACTATAACGGAAGCCTGTTTGTCTTTGTTTAGTTTAGTTTTGATTTTTTTTCATGTTTATAGTTTTAAAGTGTGAATCTGCAGAGTCAGCCGGAGGAAAACTTTTTTATTTAGAGCCACAAAAACACAAAAAGAGGAAGAAAGTTTGTGTCAGAGCGCAGGAAGAGAGAGAAAGATCCTCATTGTTTCTGACCCTGACACTTTCTTCACTGCTGTCAATCTGTGTGTGTGTGTGTGTGTGTGTGTGTGTGTGTTCAGGGGGCAGAGACCAGGAAGCGTTCTCCCACTCTCAGCAGTCAGTTTAAGAGATCTCTGGAGCTGCTGATGAGGACTCTGAGCGTCTGTCAGCCTTTCTTTGTTCGCTGCATCAAACCCAACGAGTACAAGAAGCCCATGGTGAGTCTGTGCTCCTCTGTGATCCTCTGTGATCTCCTGTGATCTTACCTTGAACAGATCAGTCTGCAGGTTTACAGTTTTTAGGGTTTACAGAGACAGAAAGTCTAATTTGGGGGGAACTCGTTTGTCACGTGTGGAGTGACTCTGCAGCAGCGTTTGACTCCATGTGTGACCTGCTGGGTTTTTGTTGACTTCTTAGATAATGAAGCGACTTTAGTGATTACTGCACACACACACACACACACACACACACACACACACACACACACACACACACACACACACACACACTGAGAGCTTCAGATCAGTGTAGAGACGCACCTGTTCTGGTTTAAATGAAGGTCAAAGCTGCTCCGACCGTTTTTACACCTGTGAGAAATTTAAAGAGAGAAAAACGAGATTCACCAAAATAAAACTGATTAACACGAACAGTCATGACTGTGTGTGTGTGTGTGTGTGTGTGTGTGTGTGTGTGTGTGTGTGTGTGTGTGTGTGTGTGTGTGTGTGTGTGTGTGTGTGTGTGTGTGTGTGTGTGCCTGCAGCTGTTTGACAGAGAGCTGTGTGTGCGACAGCTCAGGTACTCAGGTATGATGGAGACCATCAGGATCCGTCGGGCTGGATATCCGATCCGCTACACCTTTGTGGAGTTTGTGGACCGGTACCGGGTTCTAATGCCTGGAGTCAAACCGGCGTACAAACAGGTGAGACCAGGTGATGGTCCAGACTCAGTTCTGGAGGTACTGAAGGTCCATAAGGTCATGGTACTGGGAAAATACATATATGTCTGTGTGTGTGTCTGTGTAAGTGTATTTGTGTGTGTGTGTGTGTCTTTGTGTATATGAGTGTCTATGCGCGTGTGTCTGTACGTGTATCTTTGTGTATATGTGTGTGTGTATATGTATGTGTGTGTGTATCTTTGTGTATATGTGTGTGTATATATATGTGTGTGTGTATCTTTGTGTATATGTGTGTGTATATATATGTGTGTGTGTATCTTTGTGTATACGTGTGTGTGTATATATATGTGTGTGTATCTTT